>JBBPDE010237728.1:15601-25990 GCA_037974605.1 Nannopetersius ansorgii | reverse complement strand
GAGTGGCAGATAAATATACGTATACGTATGTATACAAATAAATGATACGCAAAAAAATGGGGATATTTTAAATATAGAATAATGGAGTATCTTTAAAATACAATAATAAATGTAAATCCAGTGTGTACTCACACTTTATTAACAGCATTTTCATAACAACGAGCCAACAACATAACACACGTAACATTCACATTGTTTTTTTCTGTATAGCCGGTACCACATGACCCACAGCCCGCTACCGGTCCATGACCCGGGGGTTGGGGGTCACTGCTCTAATGTATTCACTTGCTGTTTTTGTTTGCAGTGGTGGAAAATAAAGAAGGGGCAATAGGAGGACATGCCCCTCTACTTTTTGAAATTATTTCAGATAAATTGAAGGGTACTTTAGCTGTTTATTGGATATAGTCCCCTACATTTGTCAGACCAGTCTTGTCTATAATACAGTGGAGAATTAGTAGAACACAGCTAATACACAAGTAGTGTAGTAGTGCTGTGAAAGACTTTTCAATGCTTTTTCATACTGATGGTGACGGTTTCTGCATGGTTGTCTGTGGGCTGCGTCGCTGTGTGTCATCTTTTTGCTTCGTTATACAACAGCTGGTCATATCTGGTGTAGATGAGAGTGGGCTGCATGCAGTGACCCATCCCTTGCTAATCATATTACTGCAAGAAAGGGACGTGCACAGGCTCAGTTCATCTGCAAAGATAAGAAAACAAGAAGTGATTTTGCTCTTACTGAACAGACACTGTTGCTGCATTTTCCCTTTTGTGCAGGAAATCCCTGTTGGTGCGCTGGCTTGCTTGGGGACACAGCAAAACAGTTATTTTAATCAGCTGTCTCTACGACTTATTGCTACAATAAATCTTCTGGGGCAGCTGAAATGCGACTGCTTGCAGAATACCAAACACTGTCTAGGTGTTTCCTCAGAGAATACGTACTAGTAAATGGATTGGCATAAATGCTCTCATGTATGACCTAGAGAATATACTCTAAAAAGCTTAGTTACAGGTATTATATACAAACTGTTGTTATACAAAACTGTAGTTTCAAAACACATTGTTCACTCCTCCAGTCTTTACAATACTGTATATGTAGAAAAGCAACTTCATAGCTCTGGCGATGTGAAAATGATTCATTTACATAACCTGCACTTATTCAACCTACAACCGTTTCGCCCCTTCCACTCATGCAGAAGTTATAAGTCCAGGCTGTTTGTTGCTCAGGCACAATACAGGACAGCCAGTCAAAGGTCAAAAGACAAAACAGCATGATTGTAATAGATAAGTAGAGAGTAAAAAATGGTCTTGAGAAAATAATAACAAATAATACATTTTGGTACATAAAATCACACGAATGTCATAAGTGGACCTAATCTGCCTTCCTAAGAAGTCTAGTTCCAGCCACAACACCTGCTCTGGCTAATAAACGTCTTTAGAAATCCCTGGTTTGATGGAACATTTTGTAAGGCGAGTCCGCAGCATGCATGTTGTACCTAAGTATGGCAATAAACATGAACAATAAATCTTCAAAAGAAGGGTTGGTGACCACCGATCACACTGTAAGGAATTTCTATGATGTTCTCATAAGCTCTTGTGTTTCTATATTTACGGCATTTAGCTGTAAATATAGAAACATGAGAGCTTATGAGAACATCATAGAAATTCTTTACTGTGTGATCGGTGGTCACCTTAATCCAGTGGGAAAGACAAGACTTCAATACAGCACACGACCTGTTGAAGCCTGGTGCCCTGATATATATAACTGATGTAACACCAGTCCAACTGATGAAGTCCAGTTCCAGAACCACCCCATTAGATTAAACCCTGCAAGATGAGTGGACCTCTAGGAATAGGGCTGGACAGCCTTGATTTTAATAAATCAGTTGGTACCTGTTTTTAATGAAAGAGAACAGTTTATTTGGCCCACAAACTGAATGGAGTTAATTCACATCAAACAGGATGTGTAACGTGCTGTAAAGCGAGGACAATATACATGTGTGGTTTTGGACTAACCTCATGCAAATGAGCTGAGTGGCAACCAATCAGATCGTTCACTGTAACTGATAGTCGAACTAAGTCATGATAAGAATAGACACTCAACACAATGGGATATATTAAGGTATGTAACTGGAGATATGAACAAATTCCAGCTTTGAAACAGAAGCAGCCTACAATGCATACACATTCTCTGGACACCTAATGCTGCTTGTGTTTTAGCAACACGGACAAAACTGGAACACACCTGTTTACCAGGGTTTGGGCTAGGCCCTTTACTTCCAGTGAACGGCAATCTTAATGCTTCAGCAAATTCCCACTAGAAACTCCAAAATCGTGTGGAAAGCCCTCCAAGAAGAGTGGAAGCTGTTATAGCTGCAAAGTGGGGCCAACTCCATATTAAAGTCTACTTATTTGAATGCACTGCAATTAAAGTCCCTGTTGGTTTAATGGTTAGGGGTCCCAATACTTTTGTCCATGTAGTATAAGATGGCTGCAGCCCCCACTAGCATTTTTGTTTTACTAAAAAAAAGCAAACATAGTCATGAATTTACAGAAATATGTTGTGATATACTGATCATGGAACATTATTTTGTTATGGCAAGATATGACCCTGACACTGAATTTTGACAGTGACTCTGTGTGTCTTGTTTTTTTTTACCCATTGTGGACTTTTGTGTTGCGGTGTTGCTATGTTGACAACTATAAATATCCTAAAAACAAAACAAACAAACAAAAAGACTATAAATATCTGGAAATATTTTCTGGGAAATGTTTTGTTTCACAGTAGACCCACTTAAGGAATGTTTAGTAGAATTTTCCATACTTGAGTCATCCCAAAATATCTAACTCAGGAGTTTGTGTTAAAGAATGAAATGTTCCATCAAAATAAGGAAAGTGAACTGTTGTATGTGCTTTTTGATCCAAAGCCATTTTCCCTGCAAAAGCAAAATGAGCATTGTCTGAGGTGGATGGATTTTTCTAACGAAAATGTCTGAAACTTTCAGCTAGTCTTGGAAGCTGGTGGCCCAGTAGTTAGGGAGTTGCCCCTGTGATCAGAAGGTTGTGCGTTTGAATCCATGGTCTGCTAGTGGCACCACTGAGGTATCCTTGAGCAAGGTAGCAAGGTATGGTCCCCACACACCGCTCCCCAGGTGCCCCCCGTGGGTGACACCCCACTGCTTCGCCTGGTGAATGGGTTAAATGCAGAGAAAGAATTTGGTGTGCTGTGGTGGGTTCACGCATGTTCCATTAACACAACACACACACACACTTGAGGAGCATGGATAGCTGAATCTCTTATTATGCATCATGTAAAGTAAATATTTTTAAGTAAAGTGTGAATAGTCCTAGGCAACAGTTCTCTGGAACGGGTGTGCGTAGCAGCCACCATATTCAAAGCTTTTCCCTCCTCCCTAAGAAACCGGTGGTCCCTGTAAACGGGTGGTGGGCGTGAATCTACCCCCACGCCCCCCTCCAACACCCCCCTCCCGTACTGCGTCAAGACCCTCCTAGAAGCACATACTTACGAGGAGCCCGCCTATTTGTATAGCACGCTAGGATTGGCCCAGCACTTTATATTGTTTTTAATATTAATTACATTTGATTTGCATATTGAGCTACGATTGGCTAGTATTTCGGCGGACAGCATTGTGGATGACCTACAAGCCCTGCGCGATATACAAATTAATATTCCACATATTATACACGGTTAGCCAATCATAGCGGTGGGAAGGCGGGTCTTTGCTAAAAACGGGTAGGAAAAAAAGAACTCACCACGCATTAACCCAGGTGCAGTATTCATTTGCCATTTCTCACGTCTTCTCTCCCGCGACACTTAACTCCACCACAACAAATATGCCCAGCTCTACACCACGCACCCACATCTGCAGCGAATGCCCACAAAGTGCACCGTGTGGGTAAGCGCGAAGGGTCTATTTTCACACAGGATCTCCCAATAGTTTGGGTTTTTTTCCCAAACCAGGTGCAGAAAGCAGCAGCAGCGGCAGCAGTCCGTCCTGGAGGTAATGGCCGGCCACGAGTGGGAAGACTGGTTTGAACGGGAAGAATTTATCGGGCAGATCAGTGACATCCGAGTGCAAAACCTCCAAGGTAAGCCAGAGTTTCTGAATCTAACCTGAAAAACAAAGGCTGTGTGCTACCGAGTGTCTATGCGTTTGATGGATGTCCCAACTTCGAAACAGTGTTTCCTCTCTTTGCTGCAGATGTGTTCATCCACCGGTGTGTGGGCTGGACCCACTTAAGTAGAGCATGCAGTTTTCAATTTAGCTTCTTTTTCACTCATCCCTGCAAAATGTGGTTATAAATCCAGGTTGCTTGCTCTCTACGTGGGCAGTGAGGAGGCAAGAGTAATGACTGTAGAGAATAACTGCTTGGGATACTCAGAGGAAAGGAAATGGATGGTCCTGGAGAGCGCCACTCGGGACAGGCACTCACACCAGCCAAGTCTTTCGGTTTAAGAGAGCTTGGGTGTGTTAAACTGCTCATTATGAGAGGGTGGGCTCTTAAGGCAAACTGGCCTCAGGTGGAAAGCAACAGGCATTTGCTTTGAAGTCTCCTATTCACCAACCTGCGAACAATAACAAATCCATCCAGTGGAAATCATTATTTTAATGAATGATTAAATATCTCAGAGGCTTCTCACTTCACTTGGACTAATTTAGTCTCAATGTCTTCATCCACCCTCCTCACAAAGCACTAGGGGTAGCTGGTGACCTAGTGATTAGGGAGTTACCGCTGTGATCAGAAGGGTGTGGGTTCAAATCCCAGGGCTGCTAGGGGCACCACTGAGTTACCCTTGGGAAAGGTCCCCACACACTTCTTCCCGGGTGTTGTGTTCCTGGCAGCCCTCTACTTCACTGGGTGAATGGGTTAGATGCTATTTCGTGCTGTTTATGTTGGACAAATGCACACTTTACACTTGCTCGCGTCGTTCCAGTGCAGTCTTTACTATTTATGTGACGTTTTCAGACAATGATGTATCTAAGGTGGTACTTTTGCAGTATACCCTTAGCTTTGCAGTACCTATAGTGTTGAACTCTTGCCTTCCACTAGTGTTACAGGAACTGTCTCAGGTTGCAGAAGTTCCAAGCCTAAGGTGCCTTTCTACGTTTAGTCACCATGGAGCGACTGCTTCGGAGATGGAACACCAAGTGTTCACTTGAATACCCACCTATTATATGACGGGGAGAAATTGAAAAGAGAAGAAATGCAGCAGAAAACAATGGCCTGAAGCGAATTACATAACACACTCACTTCACTGAAAGAGCATTGCCCTCCACATTGGAGCGCAGTATGTTCCCACACATTGCAGGCTCTTGAGAGCCTCAGAGCTAATTGGGATTCATACTCCGCTCCATGCATGTGGGTTGCATAGAGCTGTGGTCTGAAATGACCTTCCATGAAACATCACTAGGCTATCTATCAAATCACTTTGGACGTTTGTTCATGTTTTATTGTTACAAATGCACATTCCTGTGTACTATCTGTTATGCTGCTTCTGAACTCCCTGGCATATTTCATAGTCTGCTATGTCTGAAAAGTACAAGTTCATATTTGAAGTTTGATTTCTAGAAACTGTTCAGTATTAAGGTAAAATAAAACTGCTGAAGCTGTGCTAGTTTGACCAAAGTTTATTTAATTTACAGACTAAACACAGCAGTGCATTCTGTGATGGACAAACATAGCAGAATGTTGTCAAAAACCCATTTGAAATAATGAGAGCAGACCAAAAGGTCATATGTTGTTTGATCAGATGTTTTTTGGCATGTAATCAGACTAATGGTAGGGTTGCATTTGTTGTAATAATTGCTTACTTGCCTAATTTCGAATAGCTGAAAAAACTTGTGTAGTATTTTGTATTTGGAGATACAGAGAGTTTGATCCCCAGTGATGCCACAGCCATCTGCTAACATTTTTTGTGTATGCTCATTCCACCGTATGTGATTCATTGGATTTTTGTGGCATAATTCAGTTTTTCAGTTAAATCCATAAGGTGTAAAAGTGTTGTGTTAAGGAAAGTTCTTTGTATTGTCCTGGATGACAGCCTCTGATCATATGGCCTGTTAACATCAGTACGTTGACTGTGAAGTGGCCATGATCGTTGGGCAGGGCTAAAGTGCCTGCTTCCAGGCAGAAGGGCCAGTAATGCTGGAGCGTTTACCTTAAGAGCCAGACATCTGCTGAAGCGTTTTTAAAGTGCTGAAACGGAGCCAACTTGTGCTGGGATGCAGAAAGTGCAATAAAACTGAGAGAAAAGCTGCACTTGACTCTTTGGACAGTGTGACTGCTGATTCGTCAAGCAGGACAAGTTTTCATATGAAGTGGTGACTGAAAAATTACCTTCAGTTTTACACACACACACACACACACACACACACACACACACACACACACACACGCACACTAGTTTATATATCATTTGGTGACATAGTATCATATATGTTCCAGATTTTTTTTCTATGTTGTCTTTGTCTGGGCTGAACCTTCTAGATTAATTTTTGTTTTTAGTGTTTTAGCATCATTCAAAAACTCCCCATTCATCATGAAGTGTCTGGACATTTCATGATGAATGGGCCAATGGGTCTTTTTAAATTTACATCTGTTATAAGCGTTTTATTTTAGTCTATAGATCTAAATATATATATTATATAATATATAATAATCTGAGTTTACATCAACCCTTGCCTTAACCTCAGTAGCCAAAAAGAATAGGTTTTACCTTTTCAATTTTACACACACACACACACACACACACACACACACACACACACACACACACACACACACACACACATACACTAACCACCACTTTCGGAATGTACTGTTCCACATTAGAGGAGTTTTCAAAAGCCAGCTTGAAGTGACCGTAGGCTACAGTGCTGTACTGTTTGTGGTATGAGTTTTCAGTGAGAAAGGGATCAGGACAATGCTTTCTTCTCTTTCACTCCCCCCTAAACCCACCCTTCACTTTTTTTTCTGTCAGTATCTCATTATGCTAGTCTCACTCCTCAGACTTCTAAAATAACTCAAGATATCTGCTTAACACTTCAGCAAACGCAGTTCCTCATTCATTCTCAGCATAAAGTGTTCCATGTTTATTTATCCGTTGTGAAATCACCGCTGGAGCACGGTGCTCTTGAGTAATCCATGGGTAAGTCATGTTGTTTGGACAAGATCGTGGTGCTGCCCAATAGTGCAGAATCACCTCTTTGTTAATCCACTGTTTGAAGTACCCAGACTGTTATCTCACAGGGATGCTTCTTGATTACTTGTCTTGCTGAATACAGATGTTAATCCCTCAAAGCTGCTCGATTGCCTATTGCAGTTTAAAAGCCTGTGTCATGGAAAGCAATTTTTTTTTGCTTTTTTGAAATAAGAATGAAATGTAGTAGTAAGTACATATCGCTAGAATGAACATTTTAATTCTAAGGCACAGAAACTCTGGTGCTAGAAACTCTGGTAAATCCTCTCTGCATCACTCTCATGCTGACTCTTACTGGACAATCTGTTGAATCTTCAGGGAGAAAAAAAACAGCAACAGCTGCCTCTGCATTGTCACAGACTGTCAGAAAGCAGTGTGTCCCGAATCAGAATCACTTTCTCGGCCAGTGACACATACATACACTATGGATTTGTCTTTTTGAAATCGTTGCATAAATGGACGACACTGCATTAAAATAGTAATAAATGATAGGAATGAACTGTGACAAATTCATAGACAAAGCCAGAAATTGGTTCCCAAAATATACTGTTACTGATGGATTTCCAGCATCAGGATGCAGCATCCGGAATCCACAGCATCAGTGAAGACGGCCATACTGTAGGAGTGCCGTCTATATATAGCTGAGTGCACGAGCATTTCACTGGCCTCACAAACACTATATGCAGGGAGAGTGCAGCTGGTTTGCTGGAAGCCTCTGCAGCTGAGCTATTATATAAGCCACGTTAACCATGTAGTTACCAGCACACTTCTCCCTTTATCATCCTCCTCCGCTAGTGGTGTATCTTTAACATCCACCTCCTCACTGATACTGCATTGAGTTTTCCCATTAAACGTGCAGACCACAGCTATGATTATGGCAGTGTTCACTAGCAGCAGCTCTGTAAAGCATTTATGGGCAGCCCATGATTGTGTATGTTATTTAGCGTATACAGTTTTTATTATGCAGTTTGCACTTTATTAATATGTTTCATTGCGGTTTTCAATTCAGTTGCATGTGATTTTTTTTCTTCTAATAACAAGGACCCCCTGTGGGGTCCACATAACTACAGAGCTTACGTACTGGTTTCATTACAAAGTCAGCAGTGTAAGTGGTTAATCTTTTAAGTGGTCGAAAATTATTCATATTGATGTATTCAATTATATTAATATAGTTTTAAACTGGTTTAAGTAATGGAAGGAGACCTTTACCTTAGATGGAAGGGAACCTAATTTTGAAATGCATGTTACAAGGTCTGATAAACCTGTAAAGGCAGTCTGACGTAAGTGCCGTTGAGGTCAGTCTTTGTTTCAGGGTTATGAGGACATCAAGCCCGTTTTATTAGATGCAGGTGTTTTTACTGGCTGGCAGCAAGCTTGGAGTAGACTGCTAACAGTGCTGAATAAAGTAAAACTTGCAGACTCAAACTTGTATTTGTTCTTGCCTATGATTTTTATAAATAGCAATGACGTTCACCACAGGCCTTTGCTGTAATAAAGCAGCTTATCTCAGATTGTGTTAAAAAATCAGATTTACACGGTTTTAGTCCACCAGCCCAAACGTGTTTGCTGTCCAGTGCTAACATGTATGGTTTTACACTCGAACTTTGAGGCTAATGTGGCTAATAGCTTGTTAATATAGGTAACACAACTTGTTTATGTAGTTTCTGACACTGTGTGACACTGTTATGTATTCAAATGTACAACATTCACTGTTTGGCAAAAAAGGCAGCAGCTGGCTCCTTGAAGTCTGAATGGTATCTGTACAGTGTCAGAAACCACATAAACAAGCCCATTTGAGATAACTTGTGGGATAATTTGAGATAATGTGGTTTAGATATGTGGCCTGTGTAGAATACAAATTCGCTGTATGTAAAGGGAAACATTGTTCTAATTCGATTTGCAGTCAAACGGTCACTTTAAAAGATTAGTAAAATCAATATGCAATTTCTGGGGTAATCATATTTATGCTTACTTATTGTTCATCTTTAATAATACATATACTGTTTCCCCAGATTACGGAGTTTCAGTTTCTGTAGATGTAGTCAGTCTGTCCTATATGATTGCACAGCTTATCTGGTTGGTGAGATTGTAAACATAGCATTCACAGTGTCTCACTGTCCCAAATGTACACTTTATAGAGACATTTCAGAGAACAGTTTGCTGTTATTATACAATTATAGCAATCGTGTCAGAATTTGTGAATAGATCCATTTAATAGGCTTACAGAGATTAATTTGTTTTCTTTTAGATCTCAAATATGCTTAAGATTTGAGTAGAATTATAAGAAAAGGCTCTACAAAACCCAGTCCTTGTCCTTTCACTGTGACCTTCTAATCGAATAACCATTTGTTTGTCAGAGAATATAATAGTTTATTTTATTATATTTTATTCAGTTAGGATATCACAATGGAAAGATAAAGAATGACTCAATCTTTCAATCTGTTTGAATCACCCTTTCTCTTGTTTTCTCTTGCTTTCGTTTTCTCTCTCACAGACACACACACACTCTAATTTCAGCACACAATCAGTTGATCTTTCTTTCGGTCTTTCAAACAGTCCTGAATATACACTCGGACTCTCTCGAACTTTGGGCTCGTTCTGTGCTGAGTTGAGACTTTGCAGCTGGAGAATTTATTTGGTCTTCAAGTGAGCTTTTCCCTGTCTTAAAGACAGGATGAACTGTCCCCCTGCTGCTTGCCAACTGAGGTTTACTCTTCAAAGACCTTTAGCCTCAAAATGCCACTGTTAGCACTAGTTTAGCACCTGATCCATTATCTTGGGTTAGAACACAGCCTAAACACCGACCATGTTCATGTGCTTATCTTTTCGCCGCCTGACGCAAATCTACTATTCTGCTTTGCTCAAACGGGTAGGTGCTCTTAGGAATGACATCATTCCTGTACTTATAATGTAATTACAACTGAACTGGAGAATGGCTCCAATTTAAGACTATGGGTCAAAGCCAGTGAAAACATTTGACATGGTCACAATGACTGTATTGAATGCTCAAATGCTGATGCATGACACGCGGCCATAACTATTATGTCTAATTTTCAGACTGAAAACACTACAGTCTCTTATGGAACAAGAGACACATTCATCATATGAGGAGAAAGCCCAAAATAGGAAGTTTTCATCTCATCAGGTCATTGCCATTCTTGGTTAAAGAG
>JBBPDE010237703.1:0-12231 GCA_037974605.1 Nannopetersius ansorgii | reverse complement strand
CACACACACACACACACACACACACACACACACACACACACACACACACACACACACACACACACACACACAGACGTTCAGCAGGCTTTGTATATCCACACTTAATTGAAGAACTTTTGGGCAGTTTCACAAGAGTTTAATTGAGAATGAGGTCAGGTCCACAAAATTTATGCTGGGACTAACTCTCATTACGCAGTAGCAAGAGGTGTCGACAAGGATGGCATCCTCAATGTCAGCAGTCAATGGACATGCAATACTCTACATGTCCACTAGGGCGCAGCAACAGCCCGCTTACGGATCCGACCCAGTCTGGGACAGTTATAAGAGGCCGTTTATGTAATATTTCCACTTTCTTTGCAGAACAGATGTTTTGTGTCCTTCTATAAGGACAGAATATGCAATGGTTTTAAGCAAGCTAAAAATAAACTGAATGATCCATACTAAACTCAACTGGACGGCTTACCATGAGAACAGGACACTGCCTGCATACAGTACTGTTTCAGTCAGTGTTTGGTAGGATTTCAATCTACAGAATGTATATTTTGACTTGCATCAAACTGAACCAGGCTTATTTTACATCTCACAGGTGGCCATTGTGAATAAGATGGCCATTTTGGTGGATAGAGGATTATAATGGACTAGAACTTGATTTTAAAGGCTTTAGAAATTGATGTTCGAGGTCACCTGACCTTAAAGACCAAGGAATGTAATCTCAGAGTAGTAACAATGATCGAGAAGAAACAGATGAAGCTGGCATTTTCAGCAGAACCTGGTTAATAGAAAATAACTGCGCAAGAAGAGAGCCCAGAGCTGCAACGTTAGACATGGCCTGTGCAAAAATCCACAAATGATCCACAAATGTCTCCACGGTCCAGAAGACAAGGATTCCTATAATCTCCAGCACACCAATGCTGAGACATGTTCTTGGAATAAATGTGAAATAAATTAAGAACCTTGTGGTCATGGGTCATG
The DNA here is from genome assembly GCA_037974605.1 of Nannopetersius ansorgii. Taxonomy (NCBI): domain Eukaryota; kingdom Metazoa; phylum Chordata; class Actinopteri; order Characiformes; family Alestidae; genus Nannopetersius; species Nannopetersius ansorgii. The sequence continues at coordinate 11,259 of JBBPDE010237703.1, read as the reverse complement.
AATGTGGTCTCATTTCTCTGCAGAATACTGAAGCCAATGTTAAAGTATAAAAGAAGCACAGTTAATGCAAGAAGTGATTCTAAAAGTTTGGCAAATGGCAGGGTTCATAAGACCATACAAAACCAACCTAAGCCATTCATGTAAACTGGCACAAACCTTCTTAACCCTTAGAACACAAGCAGAAGCGTGACAAATTATAAACTGCCATCATAAATGGAAAATTAAAAGCTTCTTAAATGGAAGTTTCCCCAGTTTGTGTCAATGTTCAGTGTGTCAGACGTCATGCTGAGCTTTGTTTGGTGTTTCTATGTCTTGTACAACCAAATATATTGTAATTTAAAAAATTTAATAATAATAACCACTACTGGGTATTAAAAATGGTTTTACATGCAACTGCCCATAAAGAACAGAAATGCCAAAGTTTCTTTTATTTCAGATCTGTGAAACAAACGGAAGAAACACAAGATCTTTGAAGCCGGGACAACTTTCAGGTAGGGGGGTTCGGAGAGCAGCTGAGCTGCCAAGTGAAAAAGCAGCAAACAGTGAGCATGTAGGAGAGCAGACACCGGTTTTAGATCATTTTACTCCATTTTTATTTGTTGGAATCAGATTTCACAAAGGCAAATTCCAGCAAACAAGAGTTGTTATGTCTTACCAAGGTAAAGTGACATCAAAAAAAGAAATTTAGAATTTATGATCACTCATGGCTTATTAACGTGCTCGTTAGACTTCATTTTGAGGTATTTAGAGATGTTGCTGGTGAGAGTATGAGATGTGGGCAGATTGACACGGGCAGAAACAGACGGTATAATATTGGAGTGTGTCTCTGGAGTGACAGTGATTCAGCGGGAGCGAAGGCAGTAACACACATATACTGCTGCTGTCAAGACACTGTCAGCCCGCTTTGCCGAGGCCTTGTCAATCATCATCTCACTGCAGCCACTGCACAGTTCAGAGACTTTCCATAAGTTGCTCAGACTGGATACTGAGCGGTATCAAGATTCACCGGATTTGCATTAAAAAGGCATATGCAATTATGAGAGAAACACCCTTATGGCATCATATTCTGAGTTCTACTCAGGACTCTTTACTGAAGGAGTCACTCCAAAAATGCAAATATATACTAATATGTCAAATAAATTATGGAATAACTTTTAACCTGCTACCCAGATGTTCAGTTTCTTATTGTGTGCTAAATCATTATCATTATGTACAATATTTTGCAAGATATAACTACTCATTATTACTTGAAATAATGGACTTATAGAGAACAACTCCAAACCACCATTTGTGTTCATTAGAAAATGTTTCATTTATCTATAGTATTTGTATCCACCCCTCATACTGACCACAGCATGTTGTTTTGTGTGTTTCTGAATGACTAGTTAAGGCTCTTGAAATCTGACATGGTCAAGCTGTTTTCTCCTCCACAGCATCCTGAGGGAGGCTCTAGGGAGGCCACCCAGGTCCTTGTTCAGTCTCTTGTGTACTCAAGACTTACTACTGCAGCTTCCTGCTGGTGGCCCTTACAACTGATCTGGGATAAAGCAGCATGGCTTTTCTTCAGTCTTCCTAAATCCACTCAAGACACTGTGCCGCCTTCTCCTTAGTTTCTCCATCTAACCCCCACTTCCTTTTTAGGTTCTCCACCCTAGCACCACCTCCTCATAAGTTTCTCCACTCTAATACTGCCTCCTTATTAATTTCTCTACTTTAGTTCTGCATCTCTCTTAATTTCTCCACCCTTGCCCACCTCCTCATAAGTTTCTCCACCCTAGCCCCACCTCCTCCTTAGTTTCTTCACTCTAACCCCACCTCCTCATTAGTTTCTCTACCCTAGCCCTGAGTAGCCCAATGCTTCCACCTGTTTCTTGTTTCTGTCTCCTCCCCCACCCAGGTGTTTCTCATTAGTTTATTTTGTATAAATGATAGTCTCTGTTTTCAGTTTAGTTTCTTAATGTTTTTGCTTAATCTTTTTACTTTGTGTTTTTGCTTAATAGTTTGCTTTGTGTTTTAGCTTTGCTTTATTTTTCATTATGTTTGTCTGGAGTAATTCATTAGTAAATGTATTAGTGTGCTAAATGACTGACTGTATTTTAGTAACAAAAGAACAAGAAACAGAAGACCAATTGAGAAACTGACAACACTGAACTAACATTTAGTTTGTTCCTTTGTTTAATGTACCGTTCATGATTGCATCCTATTCCACACTCTATGGATCAGTTTCCCAAATTGAGATTAAACCTAGTGTTGGACTACCCTTTCCTTTTCTATTGAAAATCTCTTTTCACAGCACTGCATAATCCAGGGCTAAGCTTAATCCCTGTCGGGAAAACCCTAAATGTCCACATTGGACCAACCTGTATCAGTATCAAAGCCTTACCCATGCCCAGACTCCTTTGAGCTTCAACTACAGGCTTGACCTTCTGTCTTTCAAGATGCATGGAAGACAAGCATCAAGACTTTCTTTGTTCTGGCTCTCTAGTGGTGGACTGAACTGAGTTGAACTGGGTTCAGTGGACCTAAGGATGGCAGGGAGATAACAGTGTCTTTCACAGCAGTGTTGCTATTTTAACTACTACAAGAACAGAACATGACCAGAGTTAAGTTGAAATCATTACCAAAGGCTTGTGTGAAATTGCAATATCTCATCTGAATGTATGTTCATTTAAAAGTAGTTTAAAGCTTCAAAGGAGACTAGTTCTAAATATCCCTGTACAACTACAACATCAACAGTAGTTTGGAGCTGACTAATACAGCAAATTGCATATTGTCAGATTGTTGAACCAGCCCTACCCACCGTATCTACTGGCTGCAGACTGAGTAGAAGTGGATGTTATAGACTTGAGTCTAAATTTGGACCAGGTACTGCTACGTATTACATTTCTCTTACTAAATGTAATGCGTAGCAGTACATTTTACACAGAATCATAGTGGGAATCTGCAGCTTGGTCTAGATGCAAATCAGCCTCATCTTATCCCCAATCTAGGTTGTTCTTAGATATAAAAAATCAAAAAACATCAGGTTTGAGTCATTTTTAGAAGCAAGTTAGATCATGGGATTGTCTCTTTCGTGTGTATTGTGCATGTGTGGGGGGCTTATTCCTACTAGTCATTTATACTAGCCGCCCCAGTACCATGTCTGATTGATGGATTGTGCATCTTTCTTACTAGATGTTAATGTTGACTTTTGTTTCTGGCAGTGTTTAACATTTTGGACCATGTGTTCTAGCTATGGGTAAATGCCATACATGTAAATGACTTAGCCATGCAGTGGTAGCTGCAGGAGTATAAGCTTTCATTACTTATTCACTACATTGGCCTTGAAGCTCCAGTCTGAACCTAAAGTCCTTGGCTGTCTTCAAGCGTCGCCTGATGATCCACCTCTTCAAGGGGCACCTAGGGGACTAACTAGTCTTCACACTTATCACTTGCATATTTTTTCCAATGTATTACATTTACGGCATTTATCTGACGCTTTTATCCAAAGCGACATCCATTCCTTAACAACAGGGAACAATCTCCCTGGAGCAACTTGGGGTTAAGGGTCTTGCTCAGGGACCCAGTGGTGGTGCTGAAGGTAGGATTCGAACCCATGACCTCTTGGTCTGGAGGCAAGTATCCTACCAACTGAGCCACCTCCACCCCCATGTATAAACAAACCATGGTTATGTACTCTCTTATGTACATGTTTTGGCTAACTGTTCATTACCCTCTGACTTTTTCTTTTCTACAGCTTTGTTGAAGTGTGTAACTTAGCTGGCAGTAACATGGTTGAAAGCAGATGTTGATTTGTGTCTAGATTTACAGGTATGAAGATGTGGACTACTGAAGCAGTGATGTATGTCGCTCTGTATAAGAGCATCTGCTAACTGCCGCAAATGTGAAGACCCTCAATTACCAAACGTCTTGCTTGATTGGGCATCTGGTGGCCTAGTGGTTAAGGTGTTGGCCCTTCAGTCAGATGGTTGATCCCAACACTGCTAGCATCATCACTGAGGTACTCTTGAGCAAGGTACCGTCTCCACACATTGCTTCCCAGACATCTGTCCTTGGTGGCCCACTGTTTCACTTGCTGAGAAAGAATTTCACTTTGTTCACAATGTGTGCTGTGGTGTGTTCGCATGTGACTATAAGGGGCCACTTATTTCTAGTGATTGTGTAGTTATTTGCAGTAATTTGTGTGAATTTCTTTTTTTCCCCAACAAATTTTAACACTCAAAGCTTAGGACTGAATGAATGAAAAACAACCCCCTCAAACTTAGTGTTAAACATCATTAAAGTTTTACTGAATGGAAAAGTGCAGGTGGCTCTTCTTGGAAAAGACCCCATCCGTGATTCTGAGGTGAGGCCTGTGTCTGATACGAGTGATGTTCTAGCACTTGGTACGCTCATCTCTCTTTCTCTTGGCTGTTCTCATTTCACTGAAAAAATCATGATGTCAATTATTCATGAGCTCTCAGGCTCTCTATCTCGATCACAGCATGACAAATAGGTCACTCTTCAGCCCGACCACATTCACGGAAAGCGTGTAGAGAGAGAGAGGAAAGGAGGGGAAAGAGACGGGATCAAAAAACTCATCACTCGGTTCGTCCCCCCAACAGTGAACAGTGGGTTTGATTCACACACAACTCTGCATATCTTACACATCACAGCTCTCACATCTCACATACTGTTACTGTGTCTACCATGTTAATTTTTTTTTTTTCTGAAAAGCTTTGGATTACACTGGGGTACAATATCTTATTACATCACTGCTATGAATTAAACTCCAAAATAAGAGTCACTATTTTTTAAATGCCTTTTGAAAGAATCAGCTGCTCTAACATTGTGAGAGTATTTCATATTAAGTACTATTTTGTGCTTTACTTAAGCATTATTAAACTAAATACTTTTACTCCATACTTCAACATTTCTGAGAGAAACAACAAACATTTAAGTTCTTACTTAAGGTCATATTAAATTTGTGGAGGAGGACTGATAAAAGCTTCACACACCGCTAAACACACATTTTTATTTTTTTCTGCATCATTTCAACTTGGCAAACAACCTTTCATTTTGTGAAATGTCCTCAATGAAAGAAATACTAGAAATACTCTAATGAAGAACTATAAATGCTATACAATGAAATGGCAACTTCATTCAAAATGAAAATGAATACTTAAAAAAGGCTTTCCAGGACCTGAATGCAGTTTGGTATAAAAAGAGTGTATAACTCTAAAACCTATGAATTAACAGAACAATTTTACATTTGGAGCAAACAAAACAAAAACTATTGGAGACTTTTTAAAGGGCGATTGAGACCAATGGAAAGAGCAGTTTTCAGCTTTCTCAATTGCTCAACCTGCTAAGTCATATTTGTGATATTTTTAGCGCTCATGCCACTGAGTCGACAGACAATGGGACTTTAATGCTCCTCTTTTGTTCTTTTTTGTCCAGAGAAAGGAATATTTTTGACACCTTTGTGCACTCTGGTTCATGCAGAAGCGCTGATTGCTGCAGGTTTCTGCCCTCATTTCCTTATTTTGCCCAGCTATAGACCAGAGAGAGCGGTAAAATATATCTACTAGACTGCAAAAATGTTCCCTTAAACCCAGCTTCACTTTATCTTTATAAAACTTAACTCATTCGTAGCATAATTAAAGACTTATTAGACTACTTAGATACTAAGATTAGATTAGATAGTCCACATCTCAGCTGTGAACATTAATTAGTAAACCCTGCCATGACTTTAAGTCTCTTCAAGTAGGTGTACAATACCATACCAATACCATACCACAATACCATACCACTTTACAGTATATGGACAAAAGTTTTGGGACATCTGACCATTGCACCAACAAAGACATTGTATTGTTGTGGATGATTTGCATGTATTTCCTTTTATTTGTTTGATTTACATTCATTCACTATGTAAATCATTTAGTTCTCTTTGTAGAACATATGTTTAAGTAGAGTATCAGCATATTTAGTAAAACGTAGTTAAAAGCTAATGATTCTCGGATGATTCAGCTGTTCTTTGAGCGTAAAGGGCACGGTGACATGATTAAAGCAAGGTTGCTATTTTGCGTCAACACCATGTTGTCGAGCTAAGGGGTCTAGATAAGGTGTTTTGTTTAGACCAGCGAGCACTTCTTCAGGGTCATCACCATGGGGACGCAGGGGAGGCGCCATGGGTTCTGCCTGTGTTTGATAGTGGTCATTTTGAAAGTATAAAGCTTTGACCATGACTGTACGTTTTCAGAGGGAACTTCAGAATTCAGGACCGCCCTGGGTTCGTGAATAACTCTCTCTCCATTTGGCAAATGTTTTCTTTTTATAATAAAAGCTTATATTTTTGAGCCAAGAACAGTTGTCTGTTTTGAATGATTCTCCATCACGGCTCCGACAGTATTCAAATGCATTGTATTCAGATTTTAATACGGAGTTGGTCCTCCCTTTGCAGCTTCTGCTCTTCTTGGAAGGCTTTCCACAAGATTTTGAAGTGGTTTTGTGGGAATGTGTGTCCATTCATTCTGTAGAGCATTTATGAGGTCAGGCATTGATGTTGGATGAGAAGGCCTGGTTCATAACCTTCATTCCAGTTCAGCCAGTAGTTGAGTTGTAAAAACAAATCAAGGGGATTTTATAGTTTATTGGACATATTTACTTGACCGCGATGTTAAAATCACAACACCGTCACCTGCTATACCACTTACTGTCGTCAATTTAAAAAGAGTTGGGTCATTATTCACGTGTGTTTTCTCAATAGGCCTATGTGCAAAGCCCATTGGAAGTAAGGGGCCTAACACAAACTTTTGGCCATACAGTGTATATTCCTCTGTTAAGAGGCACGGTATTACTTTCAGGGTCAAAAGAAGTCAAGACAGACACCGAGTGTGCCATTATAATACTGTAGTTTTCCATTACATAAAGGACATTTCCCACATATTCTTTTCTTTGTCAGCTGAAGTTGACCCCAAAGTTTATTGAAAGTCACTTATTTAAATGAAAATGGAAATAAAGTCCAAATGAGTAAAACAGTGTGAGGAGGAATGGAATTGATACAAATCATTCTCAGTCAGACTGCAAAATGAAAATGAAAGCTGCCTTGAACTAAGGTTTCATTGTGAATATAAAGGAGGTGGGAGTCGGGTCAGTGGAGATAGTCAGTGGTCAAAAAGACCTGTTGGAAAATAATTCCTCAACCCAGTTCCTTGATGCTGCTCAAACTGTTGCTCAAGGCATTAATGAATCAGAGGTTGTCTTTATTAAAGGTGCGTCTCTAGGAAGGGACTTGACTACTTTTACAGAAATAAATGTAATGAGATTTGCTGATCAAAATGTAAATGATTTTCTCTCTTCATAGATCTGCAGTTCAGGATGTTTCTTATAAACTCAGTGAAGGTGTCTGTAGCCAGGTCTGTCACTTTTATTGTAGTGTTGATCATCATCATCACTGTGAAGAGATGGACTAAGAAAAGTGCTGAGGTATGTGAGAAGACTGCATGAATTATTGAGTATGACTATATAAAGATCTCTCAGAAGCTGAAGGGTGGATCTGATTTGTTTAGTAGTTCAGCCCTGCCTGTTATCACACCTCACACATACTTATGCTATGAGTACTTTGTGGAAGACCATGATCCACAGTACTCTGCAAAAGTCTTAGCCACCAATATAGTTTGAAGTCATTTAAATGAGAGGTGAGTTTGTTTCTGCCAAGGTGAACAAACAAATGCAAGCAAGATTTTTTCCCCCAAAAAACTAGTCAATATTTTGTGAGCTGTTTAGAGGAATAGAGGTTCTCGCTTTTAGGTTTTTGCTTGATGCCTCAAGTCATTGTGTGTATTAATAAAATTCAATAAGCAACACAGCAAATTAAATATAATGATGTACAAAGAGCAAAACTCAGGTATTTGATTTTAGCTACACGAGGAAAGAGATCTGGAAATGTTTTAGTGAACACTTCTGTACATAATACCATTTACTGCATTAATGTGATTTGTATGTATTGCAATGTCAGTGTTTTAACACTAACTTAACACTACTTCCATGAAGTAAATAGCCTTTAAGTATAAATTTCTCAAGGTACTAAGATTTTTGCACAGCCCTGTAGCTCTACTGTCCTACCTTCCTCTAGTTCCAGCTGCAATCTGCAACACCTGCTCTGAGAGATGAGCTGACATGATTGACTGAAGCACTAAGAAAGGGGGTGGAGCAACAGGTTAGATGCAGGTTGGATCTCAAGACAGCAGGAGAGTCGGACTGGAGGAGAGTTGGTGACCTCTGATCTAAACTGTGCGAGACGAATGAGGATGACACTTGTGAAGCATTTCAAAGAAAGAGAAGCACAGCATGGAGGTTCTTATGACTGACATAGATGTTATGGAAAAGGTTAAAGAAGGAAAATGTAAGAGTAAAATAGTGCTGTGTGAGGAAATGGGGTGCTGTAATTGAATGACATGATCACTTGGGTTTCTGTGGCAGATCAGGGGTCGGTGCTGCTGAATGTACAGCAAAGAAAAATTAAACAAAGGAGCTTTCAGTGTGGGTTAAAGGTGACTTTCTTAGAAGAGACAGATAAGAGTTATGTGTCCATTACTACTGAAAGAAGCATTAAAGGTCATCCACACATGCCCCTCAAGCTTCAGTTAATGCACTTATGCAACAGAAGATGACAAAATGCTTAATGTAGAGGATGAACTTGAAGGAAAAACTGGTTACTGGATAATTTATGCGAAACGTGCATTAAAACTGAAGGATGGATCTTTTGCTTCATTTTGCAGGTCTTTCACTTATAACTAGAAAGCGGCAAGTTTACAATTTTAATAGAAACACTGCATAAGCACATGTCCTTATGAGTGCGTCTGATATTTTTTGCTCATGTGAATTGTTTCCACTGCTGATTTGCTCTCATTTGGTCTTTCACACACTGCACATCTCCATGCATTATGTACTCATCCCAGAGGCAGTCAGAGCAAGATCTTATTTAACCCTGAGCTGAAGCCTGCAGGATTATGTGAAAAGCCCCAGCAGAAAAAGGTGAGAAAAGAGAGGAAAGTAAAAGGAGGGACAAGCTTGGAGGAACATTTGTGAAAATGACCTAAGCTTAAATAATGTTCATTTTTACTCTTGTAAGAACTTTTAGCAGTTTTGTTATTTAAACACATTTACACATTTTTCATTTTTACCCTTTTTGTCAGAGTGCAGGCCGTACGGCCCACACCCTGAGCTCCCTCTGTGCATGGAACAGGCAGACACTCGGGGATCCATGCGATAACGTGACTTTATTCAAAAGAAAAGCAAGGCAGAAACAAAACGGGGGCCGTCAGAACACTAGGGAACAGGGTAATGAGGTGATGGAGACATGACGGTAGACAAACTGAAACAGGAATAAATAGTGCACATAATCAAACTAGAACTAAGGCAGCTGGGGAACTAAGGAGCATGAAAACAGAAAACAGCTGAAGACCTACAACATGTGACACAGAACAAGACGTCAAAATAAGAGTCCACAGAACACATTAAACAGAACGGAAAAACAGAAATAGTGGCCTCTAATGGCCACCAGCCGTAGCACTTTTAAAAACATTTCCCCATTTATGTTTTAGATACTTTTAAACTCTTTTTACTTTTCTAACACTAAATAAATACATTTATATCAGTATAAAAATGCAGGGTTTATGACTCAATATTCTCAGTTCTCATGGATACAGATGGATATTATACAAATCAAAACATTAACTGGTCTCTTTTGGCCTCCATTCACTGCAGTCCCGGTTAGATTAAGTGTTCACATTTCTTAATATATACAATACGTTGGATCATTTTCTCTATAACATGTTTGGTGTTTCATAAAGGAACTGAAGGACAGATTAATTGTTCAGCATTTTAAATGTGTGTCTAGTTACTCTAGAGGGCACTATGAAACAGTTGGGTTGATATCTACCCCAACATTTTTTACCCCGGTCCACTCATACTGTTGTTAGATGCAGTTCTTATAGGAGTATAGATTATTTCCTATCGAATTCATATCTTTTAAAGTGGAATTTTTCTATATGCCAGAATGTCTGCGAAAACACCACGGATAACTGGCCTCACAGAGACTCAAAAGCCAAAGACATTGATCATAAGCATACAGCGATCAGCCATGGCCTTAAAACTAATGATAGGTGAACTGAATGACATTGATATCTCATTACAATGTCACCTGTCAAGAGCTGGGCTGTATAAGTCAGCAATTAAACCATCACTTCTTGAATTCATGGGTGAGTGTCATGAACTGAGAGACTTTGAAAAGGGACAAATTGTGATGGCTAGATCACCGCCTCAGATCATCTCTAAAACAGTGGGTCTTGTGGGGAGTGCATACAGTGGACAGCACATACAAAAGTGGACCTACTATAGGACAACTAGTGAACTGATGACTGTGTGTTGCTTACCTGAGGAAGAGATGACACCAGGATGCACTGAGGAAAGAAGACAGTAGGTTGAAAGAAGGACTACAGACCAAATGCTCCACACACTGTGGCCAACCAAACATTGCTTAAACACTATATATATGTGTGTGTGTGTGTGTGTGTGTGTGTGTGTGTGTGTGTGTGTGTGTGTGTGTGTGTGTGTGAAACTCTCTGGCGCTCCTGCCATCTGTCAGTCAAACGCAGCTCAAACGCTTATGTGTCTGATAATAACATCCGACTTTAGTGTTCAAGCAGCCCAGCTGTGCAGTCCTCGCCCAAATCCAACTTTAGATCAGACTTTGTGTGTTAGGCTAAGCCTGCGACGGGGAATTAAAAGAGCGTTTAGAAAAGGCAGGGCCAGGCTAAAGCAGCATTAGCCAAAGAAGGGTTTACAGCAGGCCAGTGGGGGAGAAAGTGAAGGATGCTCAGATTTGGGGGATGAAGGCCATATGGTGCAGCAGGTGGGATGGGGAGGGTGGAGTATGGTGTGTATTTACTATAAATATGTGCCTGTTTGTCAGCTTTGAGTGGAGTGACAAAGGACAAAGAAATGCCGTCTGACCTTTCAAAACGTTTGAATTTATTTAGTCAGTTTGGCATATTAAACGCTAAGCAGTTGCTGTATGAATAAAACAACCCCACAAGTAATATTTGTGACATTATAAGTGATAATAGTCTGGTTCCAAATGGCCCAATTGCACTTCACAGACTAGGAAATGAGAGTACATGACACAATGGCCTGCAATAAATCTCTCTGTCCTTCTCTGACTTTCTCTCTCTCTCTCTCTCTCTCTCTCTCTCTCTCTCTCTCTCTCTCTCT
>JBBPDE010237695.1:0-12232 GCA_037974605.1 Nannopetersius ansorgii | reverse complement strand
TGTGTGTGTGTGTGTGTGTGTGTGTGTGTGTGTGTGTGTGTGTGTGTGTGTGTGTGTGTGTGTGTGTGTGTGCTTACCCAGTGTAGTGATGGTCTGTAATTGTGCTCTGGGAAAGTGGAGCTTGTCTGTGTTGCTATGCCGTTTCTCAGTGGTTGCCATGGTCCCCACATTAGTGAGGGCCACCTCTTCCTGGATCTCAGCTGTAGTTTGACCGTTCTGCTGCACAGCGTCTCCTTTGGGCATTAGACAGAAAAACAAGTCATTTTATTGCTTGAACTCATTAAATTATCTACCCGAATAAAAATTGACAAATACAAAAGGCTATTTTTACATCAAAAATAAGTACATGTCCTCCGAAGAGAACACACTTCAGCTTATTTTAATGGAAGAAATTACAAAATGTGTTTTTTGCTAACGTTATAGTTTTTTCCTCAGTAGGTTCAACTCAATAGGCAGATAAATGTGCACTAAAAATGCATCCAACAATAAGGGCAATATCATGCCTCTTTTATATAGTCATATGCCATAGTCATAAAAGAGGCATGATACTGCCCTTATTGTTGGATGCGTTCAGCATTCAGGACACTAAAGAATACAGATCACTTTATTACTGACTTATTTTAGCTGTGTTTTGAGAAAGGCAGCCAAAGTAGGGAGGCATAGTTCTACACATGTTTGTGCAAAGCAATAGTTGGTGATGCAACTAAAACAATATCTCCAAATTGTCTCAAAATAAGTGTAATGGCAGAAATAAGAGATTATATTATTATAAGAGGTGTTTGCTTAAAAACAATAGAATAGAATGGCAGTAGGTTGAGTAAAATGCATGAAATACAGTCAATAATATCAGTGTCACTGCTTATCCTGTGTATCACAGGGGGCTCTCTAAGTCATGTGGATTAACCTTAGAATGGCTTAGTGTCTTTGAGTAGACCATCTCGCTTCTTTTCCTTAATCCTGGGACTGGAGATGCACTGGAATATCTCTTTCCAGATCTGTGCTAAGTGATCACCTCACTGCTAATTAAAGGCAGCAAAGTGGTCATTTATGTAAGGATTAGGAGCATAAAAGCTAAAAAGCTAGATGGCTACATTTTATGTACATCCTCCTAATAAAATTCTCTGCAGCCTCGCTGCCTAACGGCCTTAATTCTGCCAAATGGAAAGGCAAAGCTCTCACAGTCTCTTGCCAAAGCAAGAGCAGCAGTGCTTTCAACGCTAAATAGTGCTGTTCACAGCTCATGAACGTTCTTGGATGTTTTGCCTTTTTCTACCACTGGAGGGCAGCATTGCTCATTACACCAGCAGTCCACAATTTCACTGAAACTGGATACTGTTGCTTTTCACCAGGAGCCTCCTAGAGGCCTTCGCAACATCTGGGTATTAAAGTTAGGTTTGTAAATTAGCCTGGAACAAAGCCCTGCTGGGCAGCACATCTCAAGGAGCTTAATACTACGGTCACTTTAAACCTACACTCACTTTAAACAGCCCTTCTATTCAGGAATATACAGGATATATACAGAACTGGTCTTAGGCACCTATACAAACTATTTAAAGCCACTTTTCTCAGCGTGTCATAAAGTGTCTTTCTGCCAATTAAGTTAACATTAGAACAAATGCAAACTAACAAGAAAGCAGTAAAAAGATCGGCTTGTAAAAAGTACATGATTTTGTGTGCGCTGTTGAGGAGAACACAGGTTCGGTTCTAGATTCCCCCAACCGTTGTTTAGATTTGCAAAATTCCATCAGCAGCTCCTGATTTCATTTCATGAAGGGCTGATTGAGGCTCCAAGTTAAAGAATTTTATTACTGATAATGATGCTCCATCACTTTCTGTATATGATGATAATCTTAAAACTTAAACTTTTTGCCTGATTCGCACACCTTATGGACATCTCAGCTCTTCACACACAGAAGTAATCTCAAAAACACTCCATCCCACCAACCCACTCTCACACACACCGTTAAGGCACTCCATCTCAGGCTCCTCCCCTTCCTGTCCCTTCTGCAGTCTCTTGGCATTGCGCCTCTGCTTGCAGTAGAACATGAGTCCCAGCACGGCGATGATGTAGGCGACGGCCGCCCCCACAGACAGGCCGATGGTTTGGATCATCTTGTAGGGCGTCTTTCCCTCGTCTTCATCGCGGGTGTGCTTTGGTTTTTCTGGAGCAGGAGCAGAAGGAAAGAGGAGCTTGTCAGTGGCTCAGTGTCACAGTGTTCTCAATATCTCAGGACTATCAGGGTCCTCCAACTCAAACTCCACAGCTTTGCATTTTACCTGCCACGACTAGACAAGCAACCCTGGACAAGTCTTGATAGTAATAGAAATGACAAATCAAATTCAAATCATTATTAAATTTCTCTTCTACTTCTAAACACAAATGTTCAGTCTACAGCAGGGGTGTCAACCTCCGGTCCTGGGGGGCCGGTGTCCAGCACAGTTGGATGTTTTCCCTCCTCAAACGCATTTACCAAACCTGGCAATTAACTGGCGAGGTGAACCAGGTGTTTCTGAGCAGGGAAATCACCAAAACGTGCAGGACCACGACCCTCCAGGACTAGAGTTCCACACACATGGTCAACAGTATTGCTTTCACTTCAATGAGATTTAGGTAGGAAGTAAACTTGCTGTTGTTGTTGCTGGTGGCCATTCAGGGTGATGTGGATTGTATTGCATTAAGCTGGAAATACAATAAATGTTACTGTAAAGCACTTCAGAGCGCCAGTACTCGAGTGTAAGAAACTTACACTACATAAAAGAGGTTCTTCACAGGGCTATGGGTTAAGCTAACCTCAGAAATATTCAGAATCAAAGGCAATGGTGGGAGAGCCTTATTTACAAAAAGCAGGCTGCAGTTAGTGCCAGCTCAGGAATACATCCAAGTTCAAAGTCCTCCTGTTTTTTTTCTTTCCCATTTTTGGCAAAATTATGTAAACATGTTATTAATATTATCATTCTATAAGAATATTTAAGTTGTATAGTCAAACAGCTCTGGGGATGACTCATCATATACTCTTTAAAAGAAGGACTTTTTGTTTTCTGCTGGCCCAGAGACCCTCCCCCGCTCCAGGTTTCACTTGGAAGTGACAGAACAGAAAGATGTGTGTTATGATTTCTGACTGCCGTTAACCTTAATGCATTCTGTGAGTGAATATACCTCTACTCTGCCCAAGAACTCTTTTAACCTGTCAGGATCCTGCCAGCTGTGATGAATTTTTAGCCAGCACTCTTGAGTATAAACGAGTTCACTGAGGTAAATGTGAGACCCGATCACGACAGAAGCAACTGAGTGGCAAAACAAAAATCATTTTAAAGAGCCCTGTCACGAGGGCTAGGTCTAACTGGCCCTTGTGATTTACCTCAGGGCAAGGAACAGGCAGGCAGGCAGAAGTCCATGCTGTGTTCAAGGCACAAAACAGAAAATAATCCTGGCGTAGGAGCCGATACGGTTTCAAACAAACATAAAGCGAGGAGAAATGAGGCGATGGACACATAAGGGAAGGGTAGCAGACACAGACCTTAAGTACACACAGATATCAGGGGAAAATACAGACAGCTGAGAATAATAACCATGTAAACAGTGAACAGCTGACTAACAGAACACGTGACAACTGAACAGAACGGGCAAACATATCAGATAAAAGTCCACAGAACCGAAACAAACAGAACAGGGTCAAAAACAGAAAAACAGTGGCCTCTAGCAGCCACCAGCCGTGACAAGCCCATGCTATGGGAAAAAAATTAGTTTCCAGTTTGAAGTAGACAAGATGATGTAGTATGTATCACAACATATAAATCACCTATTAGACCATACAGATTTTGTTATTTTGATTTAACTGTTTTTGTGATGTCAAAAACTACAAATTTGCATATACAGTGGGGGAAATCATTATTTGATCCGCTGCTGAATTTGTAAGTTTGTTGAGGTGACAGTTGTAGGTGACAGTTGTTGGTGGGATTATTCAGAAATTAAAGAAGTATAAATAGACCCTCAGTCTGGAGCTCCATGCAGTATCTTGCCTCATGGGGTGAGGATGATCATGAGAAAGGTGAGGAATCAGCCCAGAACTACACAGGAGGAGCTTGTTAATGGTCTGAAGGCAGATGGGACCACAGTTACTAAGAACACCATTGATACTACATCATGATGGACTGAAATCTTGCAGTGCCCACAAGGTCCCTGCTGCTCATGTACAACCAATCTTAGGTTTGCCAGTGAAGGCTTAGGAGAAAGTGTTGTGGTCAGATGCGACCAAAATCGAGCTCTTTGGCATCAACTCAACCCGCAGACTGAGGTGAATAAAAAATGCTGAGTATGTTCTGAAGAACACCGTCCCCACAGTGGTCCCAACTGCCTTCAGATCATTAATGAGCTCCTCCTGTGTAGCTCTGGGCTGATCTCTCACCTTTCTCATGATCATCCTCACCCCATGAGGCAAGATACTGCATGGAGCTCCAGACTGAGGGCAATTAATGGTCAACTTATATTTATGTTCCATTTCTGAATAATGACACCAAAAGTTGTAGCCTTCTCACCAAGCTTTATGCTGATGGTCTTGTAACCCATTCCAGCCTTGTGCAGGTCTACAATCTTCTCCCTGATGTCTTTTGACGCTCTTTGGTCTTACCCATGGTGGTGGAGAGGTTGGAATGGGAGAAGCTGATTCTGTGGACAGGTGTGCTTTATACACATAACGAGTTCAGGTCAGGAGTATCTGTAACTGATAGACTGATTGTAATCCATGTGCAACAGGGACACACAGCCAGTCTGTGGGAGACAGAAGTCTGCCTGGGTTGTTGTGGATCAAAGACTTATTTCACTCAATAACATGCAAATCAACTTTTATGTAACAGGTTTTGGTTCTTGATTTTTGGATGATATTCTGTCTTTCTCCATAACGAAACTGCCTCCTCAATTAGAGACTGTTCTGTTCAATCAGAACAAAGATCACTTACATATCAGTAAACATGTAAACCAAAATGTAAGACACAGCCGCAGTCAGGTGTAATGAAAGGCACTAAAACATGCTCGCTATCCAGACACCGTGACGTACAGTTTCAAAAATGACTTTGTTGTTCAACAGGTCTGTGTATTCCCGAGTAACACAGTGGGTTTTGTTTTTCGGGGGATTAGAAGATCAAAGGCTTTGGCAACAGACACCTCCAGACAGGCTCACACAGCCCTCTACTCTTCCCCAGAGTGACGCCCGTCTGAGCGTGATAGGAGTCCTGTGATTCGGAGGAAGCCGCGAAGTTAAGACGTCACATGACAGCGCAGAATAGCTACACTAAGTCTAATGTCGTTGGTTGAATTAAGCTTGATCAAGTTAAAGCCACCTGAATGAGTCGAACACAGCATCTTGTTTGGCGTTTCACGATCTGAGTGAAACAAGATCACATGAGAGACTGAGAGCTCTTGTTTACTGCTCACCCAGCAGCTGAGGTGCCTCTCAGAACAAAACCCTGTATTTCTGAAACTTTCAGTAAAAGGTCATGTGTGAAGACTGTATATCTTTTCATTTCGACAGTGCCGGTATGTTGTATGTACTGTATGATATTTAAACTCACCCACGACGAAGAGCTGTGCCACACTGTACTCGATGTTGCAGCTGTTTCCAGCCATGCAAGTGTACTTTCCTGTGTCATCAGTACTGACATCACTAATCACCAGAGAACCATTGGGCATCTTTTTAAACCTGAGAGAGAGAGAGAGAATGAAAAAGATAGAAATAGGGAAAGTGAAAAAGAGAGACAGAAGACAGACAGAAAGAAAGGAAGAAAGAAAGAAAGAAAGAGATGTAACAGAGAAAAATACAGAAAAAGAGATAGAAATAGGGACAGAGAGACAGAGAAAGAAAGACAGAAGTAAAGTGAGAAAGAGACAGTGAGAGAGAAAAGAAGGAAAAAAATGAATTTAATTGAGAGAAAGAGAAGAAAGAGAAAGAAAGAAAGAAAGAAAGAAAGAAAGAAAGAAAAAGAACGACAGAAACAGTGGCAGAGAAAAAGAGATATAGAGAAAGACAGAGAGGGTCAGAGACGGAAAATACAAAGAAAGAGAGGAAGAGAGGAAAGAGAAAGAGAAAAAGAGAAATATGGGCAGAGAAAAAGAGAGACAGAAGAGAGACGGGGAAAGAGAGAAACAAAGAAAAAGAGAGAAAAAAGCAACAGAGAGACAAAGAAAGACAGAAATAAGGTGAGAGAGAGAGAGAGAGAGAGAGAGAGGGAGAGAGAGATATTCAGTTAATGAACCCGACAGCAAGGTTATATGAGTTCACAGTTTTGGAGCAAAACATGTAAAATCCCCCTTAGGTTCCTTTTTTTACATGATGCAAACAATAATATCATTAGAAAATGCCCTTCCCCACCACTGGCCAAACTGGCTGTAAAGAAATCAGAATGTGACATAAAAATTCCTAACTAGAGCAACCCTAAAGGAATAAATTTGCTCTGACCAGTGAGTGATATTTATCAGCCAGTTAAGGAGCTCAGTAAAAAAGAGCCTGGCACAATGTGACCAGTTCCTTTTAGATGATAGAATAATTCAGTACATGTAGTTTCCTTCACTCAAATGCCATTGTAGGTAATAGCTTTTTTTGCAAATATGGATACGGATAATAGAAAAAGTGAGACAGACCTGGCGGAAGTGATGGACAGCACCTTGTCCTTGACCATCCACTGGATGAAGGGCTGAGGGTCTCCTGTAGCCTGGCAGTGCAGCATGGCTGTGTGTCCCTGGTACACCGTGGTATATTCTGGAGCCAGTTTGAATTCTATAAAGACTGAGAGAGGGAGGAGGTGGTGGGGAAAAATAACAATACAACACAGAAAATCATAAATCTCCACTAGTTTTTAAGTGAGGAGACTGAAATTAGCAGGTGACATGACTCTAATTGGAGTACAAAACATAGTAACAATAGGAATAATATTAATATTAACTTAAAAAGTACCAAAAAGGCATATATGCAACCTCCCCACAACATACACAACATACACGCACCTCCCACAGTGAGGGAGACATAGGCTCTGATTTCGCCCTGCAGACGGTTGCTGGCCACACAGGTGTAGTTCCCTGCATCACTCCGCAACACCTTGCTAAAGTGCAAAACCCCGTTCACCTGCTTCACATGAGAGGGGACAGCACTGCCATCTAGAGAGAGAGAGAGAGAGAGAGAGAGGAATATATAAAATAGGTAGAGAGAGAGAAAGAAAGAAAATAAGACAGAAAATAGGGAGGATGGAGAGAGAAAGAAAGAAAAAATAGAGAGTGGAAAAAAGAGAGAGAGAGAGAAAGAGAGAGAGAGCACGGCTAAATGAGCTACTGCGTCAATTTCTTCATCATTTTGGAGCAAGACGTATACACAATGTGATCTCTACGGTGCCTAACAGCCTCTATGCATAATGAATGATTAATGAAACCTATAGTTTAAGTAAAAATGCGCGTTTTTGGAAATAGAAAAAGTTCCTGTCCTGCTGAGTGAGTAAATGCTAGGTGAATTACTGCATCAAATTCACTGTTTTGGAGCAACATGTGTACATGGGAATTTAAATGAGACAGTGAGATTTGTAACACTGCAAGACACAACCAGTGAGCATTTCTGGCACTCAGCCCTACAGTGCCTCTCTCACCTGCTCTGGTCCAGTGTATAGTGGGTGCCTCTCGGCCCGTAGCAGAACATGACACATTGGCCTCTCTGTCCAGCTGCAAGCACTGAGTAGGCTGCGGTGATGGGGTGAACTTCAGCTTCTCTGAAACACAAATTGACAGTGCATGACACACACAAACAGCATGATTCATGCATGCAGCAATAAAGTGATTATACAATACACAGTATTTCAACACTCAAGGGTGATCATTCACACACAAGACTAACGTTTCATCAAGATATGAGTGAAAGTTTTCAGTCATATTACATTATTCAAAGAGTACTAATACTTTCAATAAATCAGCTACAGTTTAAATAAATAAAGTCATCAGCACTGCTGCTGTTTAGTGTTCAGATTATACCTATATGAGCTCTGCAACTGTAGTAAGAAGGCATTTACTTCCAGGCATGGTATGATAACCAGGTTTTATATCAATATGTCA
The DNA here is from genome assembly GCA_037974605.1 of Nannopetersius ansorgii. Taxonomy (NCBI): domain Eukaryota; kingdom Metazoa; phylum Chordata; class Actinopteri; order Characiformes; family Alestidae; genus Nannopetersius; species Nannopetersius ansorgii. Next base: position 4,146 of record JBBPDE010237695.1, on the reverse strand, counting down.
CTCAAACCTATGAATATCACATCCCTAAGTTGGACAATGCTTCTCAGACCCTTTCAGACAGGTACTATCAGGTAATTTATGTGTTTTATTTATGCTTTTGACTTCTGAAAATGACTTATACTTATATTTCTTATCCCATGCACATCAGCCATAAACCTGTCTGAATAGCACTATAGGTTCAGACCCAGTAGATGGATGTCAAATGTCTCCACCAAAGTAAAGTGATGTAGGATCATCTTGTGTCTGTTCGGTTGCTTTATTCTATACCACTAGCTCAATATTGCAGATAAAGCAGCTCACCCAGTATGAAGACCCTGGCCTGTGCAGTCAGGTTTCCTCCCACAGTCCTGCTTTGGCAGCTATACATCACTCCATCATACACCTCCACACTGTTTATCCTCAGAGTCCCGTTAGGAAACAGCTTAAACCGAGTGTCCTGCAGACAAATTATTATTATTATTATTATTATTATTATTATTATTATTATTATTATTATTATTATTATTATTATTATTAATAATAATAATAAATTAATAATAACAAATGTCTTAAATTAGTGTTAATAATAACTAATATAATTACTGCTAGCATTTGAATGTGAATTATTTTGCATTCCTGAAAATTCAGTTAAGCCAGTACTGGCTTATGCACGTAACCTGTCATGCTTTACGTGTGTAAGCATATACTGACACCATTATATCTAGTACATATACAAATATAAGGCACGAGGTAAAAAGATTTCAATAAGGAAATGTTTAAAATAGAAGAATGTGCATGTGTGTGTATGTAGGGTAGTATAGTCTTTGTGAATATGTTTTAGAAGAATATGTTCTACTATGAATCTGTAATAATTTGTTGACATTTGTTGGTATTTTGCATACTATGAATATATCCTGATCAATGAACTTATAATATGGTAAATGCAATATAAGCCTGACCTCATCACTGATTTCCTGCAGGTTGCGGTACCAGGTGACCTGGGCTGGGGGTGTGGACTGGACATGACAGTGCAGGTACCCCGACTGCCCCTCATCCATATAGGTGTCCTGGGGCCTGGTGGACCACTCCGGCGGTGCTAGGGGTGAAGTTTATTATTATTTATGGCTTCACTACAGAAGTTTACTGTTATGTTGTATCTGTCAATATATTATTATAGCAATACATTGTTTCAAAAGGAAATGAATAGACAGGAACTGCTAGGGTGAAAGTGATTAGTTAAAATGTTGACTTTTAAGGTCCATGATGTTATAACCCTTAGTAAAATCTGATTTCAACAACTTGGCCGCTCTCCGGACCCCCTCCCTTTGCGGGTTTTCCCCACCCACTTGTGGGCGGAGACTATCCCGAAAGTTCTCCCGGGTTCAAAGATCTTGAGTTTTTTCATGGGACGCCATTTTTAAAACCCAGTAGTGATTATTATTATTATTATTTTTAAAATTACAATACATTTGATTCTACATGACACAGGAACACCAAATAAAGCTCAGCATGACGTCTGACACCACAGCATAAACACAAACCGGGGGAACTTCCTTGGAAGGAGTTATTTGGCTGTATGATGACAATTTACTATTTGTTGAGCTATAGATACGGATCCATGCCGCTTGTGTTCTAAGGGTTATGGAAATAGTCAATGCGATTAACTGAACGCAGAAACAGAAAGTCTACTCACCAGCCACAGTCACAGTGAATTCCTGCTGCCTCTTTCCTGCCTTATTTTGGGCCACGCAAGTGTACAAGCCAGAGTCTCCATCCTCAGTGGGGTCAAAGATGAGGTCCAGGCCCTGCTGGTACACGCGGCCCTCAGACGGCACTCTCACACCGCCATGCTCCCACCACACATCCGGCACAGGGCGGCCATTCGGGGGATAACATGCGATCCTCTCCACACCATTAGGAGAGAAAAACCTAGACTTCCTGCCTCCCATTTCCTCTATTTCTACAGGAGGAGAAGAAGGAAGGGGAAATAGAAAGGAAGGCAGAACACAGACTGAGATTGAGAGCATTTCGTAGTAACCATTTCAAGATTGAAAGCATTTCAGGTCATCACAAAGTGCTGAAGAAATTGATTCCATACTATATAAACTGCCCAAGTCCACATATATTAAAGCCTTACAACCCACCAAAAAGATTTCACAAACAAGGCTTTGCAACAAAAAACAATTTTTTTTTTTACAAGTTGTGAGTGTGGCGGAATTTATTAGCCCTTAAATACTTTATTCTGGTATGGAATAATCCAGTTTAACCCACATGGAGATTAGAAAGGGATTAGGTAAATTAGCGTAGCTCTGAGTGGGCAGTCGCTACACACTTCCCACTGAGTGCACTCTTCCCATCAGCCTGTAAGCCGGGGACCTGCTGGTCTAACCCAGGTTCTGGGAACACTTAGAACCAACCACTGCAGCAGAGCTCTATTATCAGTGTTCTGTGTGTGCAGGCTGTGAAAAAGCTGATTGATTCTGGCAGAAAACGGACCCTCTTTTTCAGCACTACACTGTGAAGCTGTTAATGAGTTTCTCCACTTAACGTCCTTCTGCCACATCTGTAGCACATGCTGTGCAAATTGTTTAAAGCCATTTTTTTCAGTGTGTGAATATAGTGTCTTTGTGTTAGCAAAGCTAACATTCGAATAAATGCGAACAAACAAAGGAAGCAGTATTAAGTAATAAGTATAAAGATTTGTTTTGTTTGTAGTTAATATTTTGTGAGCAGGTTTGGTACCAGATTCCTCCTCAGTTCCTCCAGCCATTAACTGGATTTGTGAAACTCCATCAGCAGCTCCTGATTTAATTTAATGAAGGACTGACTGAGTCAAACCAGGTTTCTGATGGAAACTACACGTAATACTGCACTTCAGGAAGGAACACGCTAATATACTGAACATAAAATCCCTTTTTAATGTATGATGTTATTAGTATTTATTTTATTATGGTTCATTTAGTATATCTATCAATATTAAAAAATATTAAAAAAATGTTTTTATCTGAAAAAAAACCCAAACAGTTACTGCTCATCTGCAAAGTTTAAATATTATTTCCGCAGGTGCCCCAGACTCTTGCACACAGTACTGTATTATTGTTTGGTTGCAGTTCTCTGTACTTAGTAGAAGTACACAATGAAACAGGCCTATGCATAACAGAAGCTGATACTTGTAATAGAAGCCAAAAGGCAGGTGCTGTTCCAAGTAAAAGGATTTTTGTACTTTTACTGAATGCACACGTTAACTACAGGCTGCAGATGCAGCAGATAGAATTTCTGCTGAAAAATGCTGGAATGCTCATTTAAAGTGACTGTTACGCAGTGTGTTATAATGAAGTAGCACATCTAGATCTTCTCCTGTGTCTTTTCACTCAGTTTCCTTTATCCTAAGATTCCCCAAGACAAGCCATCGCAAAAATCCAGTAGAGATAAACCAGTCAAATTAGCAGCCAGGGCTGACAGTTCATTAGCTGTATGCAATTCAGGTGAGAAGACAAAAAACGGCACAGAGGTTCTGCTGTTTTCCTGCAGTCACCAATTAGTGCCACCTCTGTCGGGCATGCAGGATGATTGGACAATAACTAATAAAAAAAATAAAAAAAAAATATATATATATATATATATATATATACACAGTTTTTTTATATCACTATTATCAGCACAGTCTGATGGTCGCATATTAGTTTTGTAGCCAGTCTAGAACTGCACTTGCTCATACTTTTATTTATTTGAATCTATTTTTTCAACATTTTCTTATTACTTAGTTCCACTCTTCAGTTTTCTCTAGTTTATTGTAACTTGCACAGTCGTAAAGGCATACAATATACAATAAACAATCTTGTATCTTGAATATATAAGATAAGATAAGATAAACCTTTTTTAGTCCTAAAAGTGGGAATTTTTCATTGTCATGGCAGACAGTGGACAGAAACAAAGTGCAGCAAAGATGAAAAATAATGGAATAGAATAAAGTAGAATAAAACACTAAACAAAGAGGACAGTACAAAATGTGTAATATACAATCGAGGAATATAAAAATAGAATAAAAATGTGCAGTGTAGTGTAGTAATGTATACTTTTAAAATGTATACTTTATGCACACACACACACACACACACACACACACACACACACACACACACACACACACACACACACACACACACA
>JBBPDE010237666.1:0-12232 GCA_037974605.1 Nannopetersius ansorgii | reverse complement strand
ATCTAGAGAGAGAGAGAGAGAGAGAGAGAGAGAGAGAGAGAAAGAGAGAGAGAGAGAGAGAGAGAGAGAGAGAGCTCAGTTTTCAACCAGAAAAAAAACACCTGGGCCACTGGAAAACCCATCCGGAATGACGGGCGTCCGGGTCCATTTCACATCTACGTGTGTGTGTTTATTCATGTATCTGTTGGTGGCCTTTTGCAGTTGGAAATTTTTCTAAAAACTCTATTCCAAAAAGATCTGCATCATTTCCTCTGAAGCTACTGATGCAGCAGCCCCCTGTGTTTTGTACCTGTATAAAATACAGCACTGCATTTTATTTAATGGTTGTGTTTTTTCAATATTCAAAAATTGTTTTTTGCCTTAAATTACTTTGCATAGAGACCTTTGGCATGCTGAAAGTCCACAAAATCACTTTGTATGTTTGTCCAGGTTTCTTACTATCAACTTATGGTGCTGATGTAAAAAGACAGCTGTCTCTCTATAGTACTGCTCTGTTCTGGGTCTTTTTAAGTGCAGTTGCAGCCATAAATCCATATCTAAGACCCCATTTACTTCTGGTTTAATGTATTTGAGAATCAGGATTATATCTGAATAGGGGCTTTTCCACATAAATGCAGCCGTAAAAAGAAATCTGATTGGTCAGACCACTTCAGGAGGTGGTAGGACGTGTATTAACTACATGCCATATGGCAGTCACATTTCAGAGACGCATTCGGTGTGTATGTGGTATACGTGGTTTAAATCACATATAATCCAGACACAAGCCACGTGAAACCACCAGGTGTCTGAATAAATGAGCTCTGAATAAACAAACTGGGAAATATAGCCACACGTACACCACTGCAATGTCATGGCAGCTAAAAGACCCCCTGCCAGCCTCACACAAAAGCGATTTACACAGCTTGCACATGCCCTCGGGCCCGTTCTAGAAGAATCTATTATCACTCACAAAACAGATCATCAGAAAATGCTGAATCAACATCCAGCCTAATATGACAAAAAGCCCAGCAATGAGCATTCACTTTCACTCTCCTTACTTATTTACAACTGTTTAAAAGCTTTCTCCTAAGAGTCAGTCAGAGGACAGCCTCCCTCTCACAAACTGTGTGTGGGTGTGTATGTGTGTTTGTGTGTGTGTGTGTGTGTGTGCGTGTGTGTGTGTGTGTGGTATAGGCCACAATCAAACACACTTAGAACACTCACATCTGCACACAAGCAGACAAATAGGAAAACAAGCAATGAGTGGAGAGAAACAATGATTAAAAACCCGTCATTCTAGCACTGAGCCGCTCGATTCATCATGACTGTTCTGTCAGGACACTGCTGTCCCGAAATCTAAAGAATTATTTGTCACTACTAGTAGGACAAGCTGAAGAAGTCTCTCAAAAGTCCACATTTGAGTTCTTATATATAAAAGAAAATCTTGTGATATGAATTTGAGAGGGTTTTCTTCATTGCTTCACATTTAAACAAGCATTAAAAGCAGCATTTGCAGAATTGAAGCCATACACATAGGATCTGAATTAAAATACAGTGGCCCCTTGTACGCACCACAGCATACAATGTGAACAGTGTGAAATTCTTTCTCTGCATTTAACTTATCAATTGAAGCAAGTGGCTGCCACCAATGAGGGACACCCGGGAGCAGTGCATTACCCAGGGGTGCCACTAGCAGTGCTAGGATTTGAACCTACAACCTTCTGATTGCAGGGGCAACTCCCTAACTAATAGGCCACCAGCTGCACTGGCATATGAATGTAAGTAACTCACTATATAATTAAAATATGCAATTACATAATTGTATATTTGAACAATACAGCAGATTCCTAAGAATGAACACTCATGGACTGATAAACCAAGGCATGTGAAGGCAAGAGGCAATGGGCAAATTTAGATGTGTTAAAAGGAATCCCATGTGCAGTCCCAGCTTTTAGGCACACTGATGAGAATACAGTAGTGCTGGAAATGAGAAAAATGCATGGTCACATAAGAGTGAGGCCATAAAAGAGATTGTTTTACTACTGGTTTATGGTCAAAACCAATGACCACAGGTACTTAAAGTTATTATAAATAAAACGTTTGCCACCCCAGCTGAGGGCAGACAAGCGTGTGGGCACCCGTCTGATGTTCGGAAGCCTGCTAATGGACACATCAAAACTCCATCTGGAGGTGCTTTTTATTTTTTATTTTGTAGTTTTTTTATTTTTTCCATGCTTGAGGCGTAAGGTCTTAATTGACTTTCAGTCGTAATGGCCAGGCATTTCAGAAGGCATTTTAAGAAGAACTAGGGCTTGTACTGACCTGTTGCTAATGCTTTGTCAGTGATGTAGTTACAGTTGTGTGTGCCACACAACAGAGAGAAGATACAAATTTGTCTGAGCTAACACTGGCTGACATGCTGCCAATCATTAATATATTCTAAATGAAATAAATATAATTAAATAAATTAATCAAAATGACAAATAGTCAGTTTCCATTTTGCAATTCTGGGGCCTGTCTCATGGAGCAGCATTTCTAGCTTCAACATTTTGGATTTCACTCACAGCAGTGGATCGCCTTTTACGAAACTGCATCAGCATGCCATCTCACGCTCCAGGGCAGATTACATTTGGAATTTAGACCATAAACAGCTCTCAGATCAATCAGGAGAGCAGCTCTATTTTTCTCTACGTTAAAAAAGGCAATCAATTCCTGGTGTTTTTTTGTTGTTTTTTTGTTAATTTCTTCGTGAAGTTCTTTGTAAAACACTCATGTATTGTTTTTTATAGTATATTTCATGTACTGCAATAGTAAGCAAATGTAAAATGATTACTAGAAGCACTGATTTCTTTCCCTATTTGATTTGATTTCCCAACTTTCATGTGATATTGGTAACAGAAATGAAGGGCAACCATACAAAGCTACACAACACCTACATACTGTAAGTCTACATTAACCAAAGAAGCCTCTATGGTGTTGTCAGAAGAGACCTTTACACTCCAGAAAGTGTAACAATAGACACTCTACTTTCATGAATAGCTAAACAGTTTAATGTCAGTTGTCCTAAAAGGTAGATGTCATGTAACCTTATGAACGTGAAGTCACTTTACTCCTCCCCCCGATTTATGTAAATGGATGCTCGCCATAAATTCCACAAGTTGATCTAGACATACACAACCTTAGCTTAATCTCTGCCAGTATATTTAAATATGAGATAACCTCAACTATAAAATCCTCACAGTTGTATTTGTGAGGATTATTAAAGATCAAACTTCCCATATGTTAAAAATGTAGGACAAACCCTTGGTCTGTGGGTTTGTTTCCAACACCCTGCAAGTTTCTCTTTTATGTCATTTTAAGAGGACTAAACAGGGCAAAACAGTTTTATTAAAATAAGCTCTGTCAACCTTGTAGGATGTTCCACCCGAACAGGCAAGCAGGGATACAGAAAGGATGCAAACATCATCAAATACAGTAATATATTAATAAAATGCTGTTAATTGTAACATACGGCTTACTCTTCACTTGAAAACTACTTGAAAACCAATCCGAGCTAGTTGAGTTATTCTTCAGTCACAGCAGACCCTTAAGCTCTAGCTGGGAGCCAGTGATGGGTCTGGATCAAGAGACTGAGAACAGGAGCCAGGATAAGGTTACCCACCTGTGTTAGTAAAAGGGAGCTCTGAGAAGAAACAAACTGATGCAATCGAGGAAAATTTAGAAGACTTGGACAGAAAAAGGAGAGAGAGGGTAAAGACTTACTCAGTGGGTTGGATGAGGCGGACTTTTCCGAGGCGGAGGATGACGGGCCCTCGCGGGTTACGAATCCTCTTTACCTCGCTGTTCTTCAGCAGAGAGAAACGCCGCACCAGATTGAAACCTGTGAATCAATCGATCAATTCATTAAGCATCCAGCAGGCTAATCAATCAGACGTCTGCCGGGTGACACAGACACACAGCGTTTCACAGCAGGAGCTCAGGCGCAGCAGGAAAGCCTTTAACTTACAAAGAGATCAGAGTAGGATCTACAAAGACAGAACTTTATAATACTGAGCGTTTCTGTGGCAATTCCCTCCAGGCAAAAAAGCGTGGAGTCTTTTATATGACAAATATATACAGTCCCCAACACCCAGTGCACACTTCTAAGGGTAAAATAAAGCACCAGGAACTATGACACATACACAAAAACTATGCATCCCATGTCAAATAATGCGTTTCTTTGATTTTCTAAGTGAAATCAAGTTGAACCTAAATATGCATTAAATTTGATGTATCTTGTTTCTATACACTACATGGACAAAAGTGTTGGGACACACTTGTTTCTCAGGGTTTGGACTAGTTCCTTTACATCCAGAGAATCTTAATGCTTCAGCAGACCAAGATATGCTTCCAACTTTTTGGATTAGCCTTTTCTATTCCAGCATGACTGTACCCCAGTGGATAAAGCAAAGTCCATAAAGACATGGCTGGATGAGTTCAGTGTGGACAGAGCCCTGACCTAAACCACATCCAACTCCTATGGGATGTCCTTGTGGGTGTAAAGGACAGGCATCCCAACACTTTTGTCCATATAGTGTATGTGCCGTGACTTTTGGACAGGCAAGGTATTATATGAAAATGTTCGTCAAATTGTCAGTAAATATGCAGGAGTGTGTTTTCCGTAGAAAATGTATATTTACTTGTTTATTTCATGTATATGTAATTTCACCTGGGACACCAAAACCTTGGCATACGATTGTATTACTAAACATCAGGCTCAAGATGCTCATAAAGAAGCAAAAAACCTGCTTCAGATCAGGGCTGGGTGTTCAGGATTTAGAGTTGGCCTAGTTACTGCAATGAAAGCATGTTGTACAATATTGTTTATCTTCACATCCTGCAATCCTGCGATCACTGAGATCTAAAACTGGCATTAAAGCGATCCCATAAAGACAGGGTTTCCCTAGAAAGTCTTCTACTCAGCTGCTGGATTGTAGGTTATTAATTTATTGTCCCCAGGGAGGACTGAAAACATTAAAAGCACTTCTGTAAACACTCTTCAAGAACAACACAAGAACGCCTGAGATCAGACCATGGCGTAGAATCAGTTAGTGCAGGTAGAGCAGCAGATCACAGAAGCAGTGTATTCATGTGACCCTAAAGTATTTGGCATGCTTCTGACATTCTCTGTAGGGAGAAAACGGTCATTTCAGAGCTTAATGAGGAAACTATTTAATCCGTCAAAGGAAAATGATGTGAAATGGTCAATTCTAGAGAAACTTTCCTAGAGAGAAATGTTCACAGAAGTGATGATAGAAACCAGACGTCTGCAGAGATGCATGACTCTAAAAAATACTATATAAAAGCTATTCCTGGCATGAATTTAATTCTTAGTGCTTCAGATGTTGTTTTAGAGTAGTTCTGAAATACAGTTTAGGCCTAAAAGTGTATTCGTGGCAGAGAGGTATGTGTAATGGCACTGTGAGGCAAAAATATACTCAAATATAACTTTTTTTTTTCCAGATTTACCACAATTTCCCCATCAATACTACATAGAAGACAACTATAGATCCACTGGTCATTTTAGATAGAAAATAAAAGAGTTATATTTGTGTTGTTATCACAAATGAATCTTGCAGAGTGTTTTCACTTCAAAACACTTTATTCAGAGTTACAAGAATTCAACAATAGACATTTGGAAAATCAATGCAATTCCCCTTTAAATTAAAAACAAGATCCCAAGTCTTGCAAATGCCCACAACTGAGTGAAAGCATGTGCCAGCACCCACTGACTTGGCTTTCATATACAAGCAATGCTTCTTTAAGGTAAATGATTTCCATAAAGAATTCCTATTTTTAAAAAGCCATCGTTTTCAACGAATATTGAAATTATCGCTCAGGCATAATGTAAATCCATGAATAAAATCACTGTACCAGTAATGTTGTGTCTGGCTGTCTGAGGAAACTTCCAGTCTTCAACCTGTAGGGACGGGCAGTGCACACCTGTCAGAGGAAACAGAGAGACAGACATGTAATTTGTCACCCATTCCTGAGAACTTTCCACTGTAAAAGTTTCCCTATAGAACAAACTGAGAATCTAGCCAAGGACAGCTCTGTCAAATATTGGACCTGAGCAAAGGGTGAAAGTGTAGAGGTGATCAAAGCTCATCTGGGGGAGACAGACAGCGTCTCAGATACCCAGCTAAAAATAAATTTGGTCTGTCGGCGAGAATCGCTCCATAATCCAGAGACAAGGCCTCTGACAGCTGGCCTGACGTTCCATCGACTGGTGGACGTCAAATGATGGATCTACTCGCACTGCCACTCACTACTGTGGTGCAAAGTGTTGCCTGTCATACAGGTGAGGCTTCACCTTAGGGAGGGTTCAACAGAGGAGCACCATCAGTATCCCAGAACTATCCACACCTCTAGCAGAGAGCGCTGAAGATGTTTTACAGAATCCCACAGTTATGGGTTACACAAGGGCAAGTATTCAGTTTATACATTCCACAATTCTAAATGTATTTGTATATCTGCACTAGTCTCTAAAATGAGATTTCATGGTTTAAACTCATCTCAGATGATGTAACTTGAGGACGGAAGTTCATTTTGATGATATTTTGGTTATATCATTAAATATGATGGGTAATTTAGTAAAAAAAACCTCCTTTGTTAAAGCACCAAAGCAATCTTGTAACACAGATGGGATTCCCAGTGGTTGTGTGATAGATTTATGCCAGCTATTGCAGTGAGAAAACCAATAAGGTTGAGTGGTTCAGAGCTGTGCAGCAGAATGTATTTAAATATATTGCATTACCTAAGAACCACTCAGGTACAAAGTTTACAAGTTATATTAACCATTAACCTTTAAACATGTTTATATCACCATTTCAAGGGCTCTATATCCCTTATAATGAAACAGGCTGTTAAATGGCTGTTTCAGACCCGCCCATTATAATGTCATCATACAGGGGCGGGGCTAAACTGACATCACAAAAATAATGAATTCAAAAATGCTGTTCGGGTTAGTTTGTATTTATTGACCATTTGGCTACAATCTCATTTATTACATTAAAAAAAACAAGTAAAACTGAGTTTTCCATGATGCTAATTTTAGGCTGCAATGCCTCTTTCCAGAACATGGCTAGTTAGGAAACCACTTGATTTTCTGTCTCAAGCATCATGTTTGCTCATTGTGTCTGAGAGTAGAGGGCTTTTTAATCAATGCTGTTTGAGCAGCTCAAAGGTCTGTCCATCAGTCAGCGAGTGTTAGCAAGTTAGCATGAAAATGCTGTGAGTGCAGCTGTCACTTAGATGAGAATCAGATGAATGTGAAAGACTGAAGCAACAGCAGCGAGAGAAAGCAGGTTTGTAGGGTTTTCCAAAGGGAGGAAAGAGGGGGGATAATGAAAGTGAGACGGGGGCACGAAAGAGATACTTTCCAACCTCCTCCGACCTGCATCTCCCTGTCTAGTCTCATAAAGCTGCTTCTAAACCTGAGACACTTGAATCTCTCCTCAGCCAACTCAGCAACCTCAGATGAGGGGGAAATCTTTCTCACAAAAAGACCCTTATCCGACAGACAAAGAATCCATGCACATTGTTCTCACATTTTACGTTTTTTGAAGTCAAACAATACCCGGCTAAATCCCATCTCTTCACATCTCTACAAAGCTTTTTGCTTTCAAAAAAAAGGCAGAAGGAGGAATTAAGATGAGGTGTCTGTCAGGGAGGAGCTGGGAGCCTGAAGGCTGAGTGGCTCCTGAGGGAACCATGGAAATCTAAAAGTGTGTGTGGGGGGGAGAAACTCCAGGTTTTGCCAGCTCCAAACAGCAGACATGGAGACTTGCAGACAGATGGAAGTCTCTAAAGCAGACTGAGGGTTGATATTTCCAGGCTTTTGGTGCCACGAGTGTTCTCTCAGCGATCCAAACTCGGCAAGCTCAATTAAAAAACAACCAGAAATCTAGTAATCTAAATGTAATGACAATGAGTTGGGTTTTAATTAGTCAGTGTAGCCAGTGTCCCATTGGGAAAGTGTGTCCTCTCAACAGTTGTTATCTCACCAACACACTCTGACTACTGAAACTTAGTCAAAAAGCCTTCCTTTGCAGCCAAAATCTAACAAATTTCACCAAATCTGTTTAGACTGGATTAGTATTACAGCTGGGGTAATTATATGAAATAATGAGTGTAATTAATTTGTAATTTCTTTATAATAAGACATCTTTATTTCTATTCTTTGTTGTATCCTGAGTAAAAAAAAGAATACAACCATGAAATTGTCAAGCAACCTACACCATGATTGTTTTCTTCTCTACAGACCAATCAGAATCAGATCAAAGGGAATACAGGCTTTCACTGACAGCTGCCATCGCTGAGTAGCTCCACACAAAGTCAATAGTAGGTCAAGTTCTGAAAGGGTGAGTGACAAAGTCTTCATATCTGTCTCTACATATTGATACTATAGCTAGAGTGCTTGATAGAGGTGATGCTGCTTCAGCATGGAGGTGCACAGAAAAAAACCCCAGTGCAGTATATCTGCATTTTACACCTTCAGAAAACCACCTAAGACAGTGGTGCAGAGGGTAGAGTAGAATTATTTAATAGTAAACTGAACATCAGGGTTAGGATTAGGATTGTTACTTGTTATTTTAGGGTCAGGATTAAAGGAGTGCATTTGCCACCCCAATTTATATATATATTTTTTATAGAGAATTCCCATTTCAAGCTATTCAGTCATGAAAAAAGCCTGGGATAAAACTTCTTTCCTGGGATAAAACCACTTTACTCCACCTCCTCATTAAGTAGTACTTAAGAAAAACAACTTTTATGCCAATCGTTGTAGTAAACCTGTACAGTGGGGTTGTGAAAGCAAGGCTCTAAGTGGTGACATGGTCAGACACTAAAGAACTGAAGCGCTTGATGATTTCAAGCCTTGTTCTATTGAATAAGTTGCACTGTAACCTTTGGTTGACTCAGGCAGAGAACTTCATAGACCAAACACATAATCAGCTTTGCTCGACCTTGTTCAGTCCCACGCTCCTGGGGGTCGTGGATTGAGTGTCTCTGCTTTATTTGTCCTGGGCTCATGCTGTTTGGTTCCATAGCAGGCTGGAACGAGTCATTATGGAGAAGGTCAATGGGTGCTCGGCGCAGCAGGGGCGGGCAGAGAGGAGCTCCAGAAATGTCCGATCAGCTGTATTGGCTGACACTGGCAAATTTAACAGGGTTTCAGAAGTGGATGAAGGCTTGTTTTCGGTTTACTGGCCTGTACAGCCTAGCAGCTGCAGTAAAAGACCAGAGTGCTTCAACATGACAAAACGGGAGCTGAAAGGAAAGTCTTAGTCATAACCCACTTGGAAGAGGTTACATGTTCGCTCTGGCTTTAATGATGTCACACAGGAATCTTGAAAATGCATGGAACAGCAAAAATAAACGAGTAAATGAATACTAAAGAAGAATTAAAATGACACTCAAATATACCTGCAGCTAGAAACGTGCATTCGCTGTATTCACTGGAATTCTGTGAGTGAATCCAGCCAGAACTGAACATGACAGAGAACATCTACATCACGCACACAACACTTTCCTCTTCATCCTATAGCTTTAGGTTAATCCCCACAAAAGTCAACTTGATGAGGTGTTAATAGAAGTGGGGTTAAATTCAAAGGGGGGGGTGTTGTTATTACATCTTGAATACACAGACGCTTGGACGTGCCAACAGACATGCCTCTCTCACCTCTGTTTCACATCCCAGAGGAGACATGGCCAGTTGGAGTCAAACCTGATGAAAGACAAAGCAAGAGCTCGGCCTGAGGGCATGAAGAGCTGACAGACAGTCTCCTACAAAGGTTAGAATGGAGATCAGGTTCCTCAGCAAGGGCACTGTTTCCCTGTTTCATTGCTGAGGAGACTGACCAGCATGGACTAGATGTTAGAGCACAAATAGTGCATTAAACATGGACAGCTTCACACCACCTGACTTCAGTGTGCACCAACTAACTTCATACATGAGACCAAGAGGTGGTGTAAATGACCAGCAGGTCTATTTCTGTGCAAAATGTTTACTTATTTTTGCCTCATAAACATTGGAAAATTGAAACACAAATGTTCTGAAATACCTGATGTCAATCGAGAAATCCCCCTCATCACATTTATGTCAACTGTCCAAGGGTTTTAGTGATGGACAAAATAAAAACCCAAACCAACCTATTTGTTGACAGAGCATGAATTGGGAATGGAATAAAGGGAAACGGATATTTGTTGACAGGTGAGAGACGAGATAATGAGTTGACAAGTTGAACATGAATAACTCAAGCAAACACACAGTTTTAAAGATTTTTCTGTCAAAGCTTTCAGGGGGTCTCAAGTGTCAGTTAAGTGTTTCTTGTTTTTACCTCTTCATTTTTTTCTACTCACAAACCTAAACTAAAACTGCAAAAGAGTCCCAAAATAAGAAAAGTCATGGAAATGTTTGGCTTTGTCGGATGTAATGAGCCCTCCTGGAGCGTCCTGTGTGTATTGTTCTAGGTTTTGTGCTCATGTTGAGACTTAACCTCTTCCTTTTTATTTACTTATCAATTTCCAGTAAATAGTGTTTGTACAATTAGTAAGCTATGAATGCCAAAAAAAATTTAAAAAATGGCAATTCTTTTTGTTATCCAGAAAAATTACAACAGTATTTATTTTATTCTCTGTCATAAAGAAGAACCATTTGATCTTCCAGAGAACTATTTAAACACTCGTGTTTTTGGATAAACATTATGTATAATCATTGTTTTGCCTAAAGAAACATTACATAGTCACTTTCCGTAAGGATATACATTGCAAAAACTCTCAGCAAAAAATCAGAATATTTTGTAAAAATGAGATGTAGATGCTTACGTGAGTTTAGCATAATGTTTTACATCTTCTTCTTACTGAAAAATATTATGAAAAAAAATTCAAGAGAAGAAAAGAGTCCCATACTTGTGATTTATTGATAGAGGAGCATATAAGCTCCAGTGAACTGATATGTAAAAAATATACCATTTAGTCTGGAGCGCAGAAATCCAAATGTCATCGTATTTTTCCTGCTTTCGCTTCCACATGTTTCCATTTGTTAGGAGACACTTAAAAGACTTCATAAAACTCCCAAAAAAAAAATTTCTCCAGCCCATGATCGCGTTGCTTATTTATTTTTTATGTATTCAGGTAATTGTATTAAATTATATGAGTAAACCATAACCACCAACTTTGAAAAGGTCTCTGCAAAGCAGTCCATGGAAAGTGAAACAGTTTGGCCCTGTATTTAAAACCTAAAACCATTTTTCTCCACTCCCTCCCACTCACCCGTCTCCATTTCCTCCTCTACATGCTGTATTAGCAGGCCTTGTGAAAGTATAGCATGGGAAGGTGAATTATATTCTGAGAGATGATGATCACTGTGATACCCAGAGAGGCTCTCTAGAGGCAACACAGACAGGTTTAGTCCATAGAGGATAAGGCCAATGTAGTAACTTCCTACAGGAAACCCCCACGGATCCCTCAGAGGGCCATTCCCAAAACAGGACACATTTAAAAAAAAAAAAGTGCATCTCAAGTGACTAAAAGCATAGTGACTGGTTTTGCAGTCTCAGTGCATTACAACAGTGTACAGCTCAACTATGAAGCAATACAACAGAAATGATACATCCATTTATCACTGTCCAAGAAAACCCAAACATGTATCGCAATTTTTTTGTTTAATTTTGTTCTACATCATTTGAACGCAGCAGCTGTCTTTTGCAGCACGCAAATGTTTCATGACGAATGGACCAATAGAAATGCTGAGAATAAAGTATTTATACATTAATATACAGTTTTCTCCACCTTTGGTAAACATGTGCAAAACAGCCTGCACAAAACTTTGCTTAATATTTTGTTAGTAATGCTTACAAACATCTAAACTTTATTTGAAGAATAAGAATTAGCAGGAAAAAAGAAAGTAAATTTTATCACAAAACTATTTATTCTACTTGCACTACAACTGGTGACATGCCTCCATTCAATATATTTGCTAATATTAATATAATAACAAATGTGTGTAGTAGTGTTGTCACGGCACCAAAATGTCAGTATTCTGTACCAATGCCAGTGAAAATCCACGGTTTTCGGTACCAATTTCAGTACCAAAGCAAAACACAAAAACATGAATTGAACAACAAGCTATTTTCATTAATAACAAACAATAATTAAACAAACATGACTGAATAACACACTCTTCTTATTTATAAACTTAGATAACACATGA
>JBBPDE010237627.1:0-12235 GCA_037974605.1 Nannopetersius ansorgii | reverse complement strand
TTTAATAAACACTTCTGCATGGCATTCCTGAAGTCAGCCTGTTCCTGTTTCCCACGAGGGAGCTCAGAGTGTGGGCCTTGCGGCCTGCACTCTGACAGTGTACTTCTAAGTTTTAAAATGTTTGGCCGTAAATTCAAAAGTGTCTTCTGTGTCTGAAATGGATGTACAGTATTCTTGAGTCTATAACAATAATATCATAATAAGATAACCTTGCTTGAATTGTGAAATAGTATTGACTAAAAGAAAATGTAGATTTTGTCTATTCTGCTATACTTACACTATATTGACTGGGTTAAACAGAATGGCATTACTAAAAAAGAGACTAAAATACAACTTTTCATTCACTAAAACTAGATGAAAATAGTTGTGGATAATTCTGACTAAAATAAGACTAAAAAACTGAATTTGGACGTGACTAAGACTAATAAAAACTAAAATGACAGCTTTATGCAAATACTAGAATAAAACTAAAATTAAACTAAAAGTAGTTCTCACAAGCAGAAAAGATAGGAAACATATCACCCACCGTTCTAAAATCCTTAGACAGGCTACCTATAACTCATTTTTCTGTTTAATAGTTTTGTCATGTGAAATATCACTGCTTACATCAATATTACTGATCTCTATTACAGCAATAACAGACTCCTAACCACTGTTTGTGTTGCTAGTAATTCACTAAACTGTATCTCTAGTGTTTATACCCCTCACTTTTTTATATAGTATAACTGACTATTTTCTGCAGTTTTATTTGATTGATTTAGACTTTATTGTTTATACTGCTTCTCTCTCTGCGTCTCTATGTAGGAAAAATGTATTCTGATTCTGTAATTGCTACAGATTAGATTTTAGGGTTTTATTACTGATCTATGATTCGCTTAATGGCGTCTGATACACATTTCTAACTGATATACTGAAGCAACAGATTATTAGGAACAGGTCAGCTAGTCCTGTCCAAAGGAAAGACTAAACAGGGAAGAAGCGTCTAGATATTATGCAGCTCTTAAATGGAACAAGTTACAACGAGAGCCCCGACACTGAGCTGTAAATCTGAGCTGTAAATATTCACCCTTCAGTCCTTGTTCATTTAAATTCAGTTTTACTTCCCTCTCTCTTAAATCTATAGTCTTAATTGTGATTTAATCTTGTTTAATTTCTTCTGTTCCATGGTTTTAATCTTGTTTTTAATTCTCTTATATCTTATTTAATTTAAATTTTCTTTGTATTCTGTAAAGCACTTCGAATGTATGACCGGTGTATGAAAGGCACCCACTAAATAAACTTGCCCTGCCTCTCGTCTGATTGACTGGCCATTACGGGTGTTTTCACATATACAGTAAACCCCCAGTTTAACGCAGATTTTTTTCTGAAAACCGAACTGATACACTGAAAAGTTGTCAACCACCACTAAAAGAAGAAAGAAGAAGAAGAAGCCTGCTGCAGCATGTAGCATGACTGCTCCATGACTTGTCCTCATATTTTAACAATGATCTCAATTTATAGTAAGTTGTGCCCAGTCTAATAAACTCTCTCTACATGTGGGTAAAGAGACTTATTTCAATGTTTCTTTTGTGTCCTTTTGAGTCTTTGCACGCTGTTAATACTAATGCTAATGTTTTTTTAAGCAATAACATTTTCTGATTCTGATTATTTATTTACCTTTACATTTACATTTTCTTTAAGGGTAGTGTATTAAACTGAGTTTAAAATGAAGATAAAGTGTTCTGGGAGCATATTTGGGAGCATATTTAGGGTTTACACTGAAATTGTTGAAATTATGCTGTTTGCACTTATTAGAAAAGCAAAAGATATACAAAACTGCACAGAATTTAAAGGCATTCCAACGGGATTTGTTCATGCCACATTTCACAAAAAGGTAGCAGCAACAGCAATCTTGGTTGAATCTTCTAAATAGTTCAAGTTTTATGTCCATTTTAGCAGCAACACACACTGCAAGTAGCCACCTTGCTTTTCGGTGTTTCCAAACAAAAGTATCTCCAAATGAGTGACATTTTGTTCAAAACAGCAGCTAATGTTATTCACTCGCCGCCGATTCATGGTATCAAGTTTAAGGTCCAGCGCAAGCTGCGAACTGGAATATATAGATCAGGCCTGTCTAACCGATATCCAGTGACAGACTTACGTCTAAATCGGATCCGATATCGGATCGGATCGGGCCCATCTTGAGTTAAAAGCTCTACCAAACTTCTACATTTTCCACAAAGATCTCTGCTACTATTGTTCTTCAACTGATGGATGCTTTGAGGCTGAACAAGACTTGACAAGAACCTCTTGGCTCCAGTTATTCATTTATTTATTTGTGTGTTTTTATTGTTTATTATAATGCAAGCTTGCAGTGCGGAGGATCCCTATTGTTTTGTTTATTTTGTGTTGGGTCTGAGTTCGTTTGGCATGTTCACTATACACAAAAAAAATGCTGACTAATCGATCTGAGTTCGCTTTAAGGGCTGAAATGGACCGAGTGAGAACAGACCCTAAAAAAAGCCACCCAGGCCTCAACGTCTTTTGTACTGCATTAAGCAAATTCTGAAGCAAATCTGTGATGTAGACCTTCTCGAAAATCTACATGAAGAAATCTTACCAGGTTCTCAATCAATACAACCAGTCAGGTTTGAAGCAACTGGATCAAACCACAAAAAAATGATCAAGGAAAACGAATCAGAGAGAAATTCCTCATTGTTTTAAAAAGAGGGCAGGAGGGCATCTATCCATTTCCACAGCTGAAAAACAATCGCAAATAAACTATGAAAGCCGGCATTAACCTGCTAGCCTGGGTGTGATTGTTCTGCGAATGAGAAACAGGAGCTTGATGAGTTTTTAAATGGAGAGCTGTCAGCACCAGCTGACCCCACAATCACAGCGCAATTCAAGCCGCTCTCCTTCCCAGCGCTCAGGTGTCTCCGCGCTCGTCTGGGAGACGGAAATGCTGAAGTCTGTCCGTCTTTTTTAATTTAACCGCGCTCTGAGTGAGATCTGAGTGCTGCGCGACTGAAGAAATAAATAAAGTTGCCAGACTCCTTAATGAAATATCTTCGTCGTGCGGGTCCTGGATTCTCCCTGGTGTTTGAGCGCAGCGAGGCCCGAAGCGTCAAGGCCACACATTTTTCCAACTCACTCATTAGCTCCCATCTGAGACGCCACACACTGGACCATATGCTTAGACTCGGGCTGTACTCACAGGTGAAACCGTGCACTCTGGCACGGATCCGCAGAACGTCTGCCAGGACTCTACAGAACATGCTTTGCTTTCACAATACATAAAATCAATACGCTCTTAAAGGAAAAAGCAGCAGGCAGACAGTTGTCCCAGTAGAGGAAGCCTTTTTTGTGAAGTGGAATCAGAAGGGCAGGCGCCGAGAAACAGGTCTAATCCTGCCCACCGACGGGATGGAGTCCTAAAAACTGCCTTTCTCTTTCCAAATCCGTTCGACAGCAGTAGATTCTGTATGTGTCCATTTAAAGTAGAACTTCTAACCCCATTTTCTGTGAACACTGCTCACCTTTGTCCAGGCCGGCTGTTTTTCTAAGGGCTCGGAGAAACTAGAAATGGGTTTCTTTTTAGGTTTGCTGGTTCAGAAAGCACAGCAGAAAAATAGACGAACCTCCTGGCGCTGGCCTCTGCCAGCATTTTGTGGGAATGGATCAAAAGTGAAAGCTCTAAAACGAAAGGGTAGAAAAAGACTCACGCTTTTAGGAAACTATTTCTCATCACACAGTTTTGTGATAATTAAGTCAAGCCCTCGATGTGTCTGAAATTTACAGGGAAACCTGCAGTGCAGACGGCAGCCAGGCATCATCAATAATTAAAAGTCCCCTACTGATGGCAATCAAAAGCTGCACTCCAAAAAATTGGTTATTAAAGGTTCTTTGGAATGATGCTCTGAGAAAAGCACCAGATTTAGTTCCCTAAATAACCTTTCAATGGACGGTTCTTCAAAGAGCCATTTTCATAAATGGGATTTGGACGTGTAAAGATTAAAGATCCTCCATATGATGCAAAAGCTTTTATGACGATTAAAGTTTTCATGTATGTCCTGGCAAAGAACAAATCAAGAATCTTTTATTTTCAAGAGGGCAGCACGAAACGTGCAGGAAAACAGCACCGCACTTCCTGTTTACTTAGCAGTCTTTTCAGCTATGCAGGCTTTCTCGGCTTCTTAGAGGTCCCGACTTATTCCTACACTGGAGACGCTTTCTCACAAAGGCAGGATTTGCCCTCTGTTGTGAATACTCCAGAAACACAACTCGGAGTGGGGGCGTGGATTGGAGACACTAACCCATGCTCTTTCAGCTTTTCTGTCAGATGCGTCATAAGAGAACAGAAATACACCATTGTAAGATTACAGAGTAAAC
Source organism: Nannopetersius ansorgii (assembly GCA_037974605.1). NCBI lineage: Eukaryota > Metazoa > Chordata > Actinopteri > Characiformes > Alestidae > Nannopetersius > Nannopetersius ansorgii. Next base: position 7,864 of record JBBPDE010237627.1, on the reverse strand, counting down.
AGTTTTGGAAGCAGGGTTTGTATTAGTCACTAAGCTTATAAAGCAACATGGCTGTTGTGATGAAATAGCACTGATGTTAAGCTCATTTGCTCTCCCAGTCCTCATGAAGAAGCCTCCCTTGCTTGCTGCAGCTGCCTTTGATGCATTATGACGTACGGGAGGTTAGAGTTCTCCCTTGTGGTGAGCTTGTGTTATTTCAATCTAGAACACTACCTCAAACTGTCACTTTGTTGCTTAAATCTAGGTGATGGACTAACTAGTAAATAAAAAACACTGATCAGCCGTGCCACTAAAACCCCTGACAGGTGATGTGAATAACATTGATCATCTGGTTACAGTCAAAGGGGTGGGAGATATTAGGAAGCACATGAACTGTCAGGGTAGCTGGGTGTAGTGTTGCTTTCGTCAAGAAAAATTATGCCTAAATATCATCGTCAAAGAACGTTTATCACATGACAAAAACGAGACCAGACGCAACGTAATGGTCATGTGACGATAACTATAACGAAATCTATCATTTAATATTGTTGACAAATAATAACGAGACTAAATTAACAAAATTAAAACAATGCTATTTTTGTTGACTAAAACAAGACGAGACGTTATTTCTTCCCATTTAATCGCGTCTCTCTCTCTCTTTCTCTCCCTCTTACTCTCTCTCTCTCTTTCTGTCTCTCGCAGTCTCTCTCTCTCTCTCTCTTTCTCTGTCTCTCTCCCTATCTCTGTCTCTCTCTCTTTCTCTGTTTGAATTGTGAAATAGGTTTGCTTAAAAGAAAATGCAGATTTTGTCTATTCTTCCAGATACTTATACTATATTGACTGGGTTAAACAGAATTGCATTACTGACGAAAGAGACTAAAATACAACTTTCATTCACTAAAACTAGATGGAAATAGTTGTGGATAATTCTGACTAAAATAAGACAAAAATGTTCAGATGACTTAGTCGACTGAAGTTGACTAAAACATGACTAGACTAAAAATAGTCTGGATGTGACGAAGACTAATAAAAACCAAAATTACAGCTTGACACAAAGACTAGATTAAAACTAAAATTAAGACAGGCCGCCAAAAACAACACTAGCTGGAGGCCTGGTGGTTAAGGCATCCCAACCACCAGGCCAAAACTGCTAGTGTCATCACGGAGGTTCCGTTGAGCAAGGCCCTACTTCACTTGATGAATTGGTTAAATGCAGAGAAAACAGTTCACATTGTTTACACTGTGGTGTGTTCACAAGTGGCTATAAGAGGCCACTTTATATCACTTATGGCCACTTTAAATTGATGTTGGTGGCAAGAAAGATGGGCGACCGTTAGGACCTTAATTACTCTGACAAGTACCGAACTGTGGTGCTTAGAGCATCTCCACAGTGGCAGGTCCTGTGGGGTGTTAGTGGTATGCAGTGGTCCATACCTACCAAAAGTGGTCCTTAGGACAAAGAACCAGCGAAAACGTTCACGCTGGATCTGACAGAAAGGGGTCAGAACAGGCAGTGCATCACAGCCTGCTGCGTTTGAGGCAGCGTAGCTGCAGACCAGTCAGAGGACCCATACTGACTGTCCTTCACTGAAAACGCCTACAATGGGAACTAAAGCATGGACCTTGGAGCAGTGGAAGAAGGTGGCCTGGTCTGATGAATGTTTTCTTATACGTCATGTAGACAGCCAGGCGTGTGTGTATCACTTACCTTGGGAAGAGATGGCACTAGGATGCACAAGGATGCACAATGGGAAGAAGGTGGAGGCAGTGTGATGCTCTGGGTGATGTTCTGCTGGGAAGCCTTAGGTTCTGCATTCATGTGGACACTACTTTGACATGGTACACCAACCTAAACACTGTTGTAGACCAAGTATACACCTTTGTGTTCCTCAAAGTGTTCCTGAACAGTGTCTGTCTAAAAAGGCAACTGCCACACTGCAAACACTGTTCAGGAACACTTAGAGGAACATCACAAAAAGTTCAAAATGTTGACTCCAAATTTGAGATGTGCTGGAGAAACCAGTCCATGGAGTCCATGGAGGTCCCACCTCACAAATTACAGAACCTACGAAGATCTGCTGCTAAGGATGTTGGTGGTCTGGTGAAGTCCATGCCTCAATGGGGCAGAGCTTTTTTTATATCTTGACGGGGACCTACACAATATGAGGCAGGTGGTTTCAATGTTAAGGTAGAAAGCCCTAAAAAAGTAAATACATTTTATTTATTTTTTTTTATTTAACCTTTATTTATCCAGGTAGATTGACCAGGTAATCAAGCTGATTGGTGTTTCCAGTGAACTTCTTTTGGATCCCATGTCAAGTAATACTACGAATACTATCTATATTCAATATCTAATATGTGATTTCTAAAGTTTAAATGATGTTGACATTACTTATCCTCCCTTTCTTTATTACTATTGTCAGTTTCTGCTGTCAGTGTGCAATTATTGCAATTATTTTTTAATTAATTAAAAAAGCACATTACATTTCACAAAAACAAATTATTTTAATGCTAAAATCACACAGCACAATATAGCAATCAATTCTCAGTAGGAACGTCAGGACTGGACATATTAATACATGGGAATAATATGTCTATCCCTTTTCCTACCAGAGAAAACTACTACTATTTCCAAACAGTAGAATATTGATGAACAGGCTAATCAGATGCGCCATCAATATTGAGTACTTAAGGATCCTTACCTTTTTAAAATTAGGGAAACATAATCAAAAATATGTAATTAAAAGTGTCTGAGATTTAGATATTTTGGATGTGATTGGCCAGATGATAAGTTCTCGTGTTACATCGGAACATATGCTGAGCCGGAGCCTTCCTAACTGTGGAGGCATTATACAGCAGTACCTTGACTTACAAGTGTCCTAACTTACGAGTTTTTCGAGATATGAGCGTCTTTCTGCCGGGTTATGAGCGTTTGTGCTTGCAGTTATTTTGCAAAAGTTTTTCCATGTGTCCAGGGAGAGTGAGAGTGAAGGACGGTGCTGAAGAAGCAGATGATGTTCATTGAATTAAAGAGATAAATGAGAAAATCAGGACCAAGGTGTGCGTGGAGTCGACTCGGCCAATCAGAATAATTTCTAAACAGCGAACATCTATCCATGAGAACATGGAGGAGCTGCTGCCGGTGTGGTGGAGGAGAAGCAGCTGCAGGAGATCCGTAACGGAGGTGATGATCTGGGGAAGATTGGAGCTGTTTACGCCGATTTGCTGCAGCAGAACGAGGCATCGGGCCGCCGGTTAAAGCCAGTCGGGGTTCGAGAATTTTAAACAGAGGAGCAGCAAATGCTGAACATTATACTTAATAAAACCAGTTTACTGCAGTACATTCTATTGAATTGTGTTTTTATACAATATTCATTATTTATAAGCACATTTTTCTTATTAAAAACAAAAAAATACAGAGTTTTCTGGAGGTTTGGAACGGATTAATGGAATTTCAATTCATTTCAATAGAGAAAATTGTTTTGACATACAAGTCATTTGAGTAACGTGCGACTTAAACTCAAAAGTCAAGGTACCACTGTACTATTATAAGGTAGCAGCATATGTTGCATCACATCACCAGCAAAATTTGTGAGAAAAAGTTTAAAAAGCAAATGAAAGACAATGCACTCTCTATATATTTTCTTTTTGACAGTTGTGTTTGGAGCCTGACAGTGACAAATATTTCCTAAAATTGGTTAACAGGGATGGTTAGGATTGTACTGATACCAATATTGACACTGATACTGTTTAACGATACTAATATTGATCCGATACTCTATTCAGTGCTTAAAATAAAGTTAATGTGAGAAGATCCTAAACTGTGTCCTGAGTTTGTGTTTCTATAATGAGGGAGGAGCGTCGCTACAAATGTTCTGATCAACAGAGCGGCGCTCCGTCCTCCACTGATCCAATCCAGCATCCACCGTCTGGAAACGCAGCTGTGTGAGAAATTATTAACACCCACAGCAGCCCCGTCAGAACAGGAGACTCTCCAGAGTTCAGTACTGAACCAGGCAGGAACTGGGACCAGTTTAGTACCGGTTCTTAACCCGAATTCCTATTCATTACTACTTTTCTGATTGGCAACAAATAAACAGCTTCAAAGCATGAAGGCCATGAACTGACAGGATGAGCATCATTTCATTCTAAAGGTTAATGTATGTATAACAAATTACATTCTAATTTATTTCTACTGTAATCAGTGCGCATCAACCACCACCCTCTTAATATTACCGTCTACCCTGGAATTACTGAAGAGTCTGACCTGATCTCTTGCAGAATTTAAAGTGACTGAAATGGATATGAATGGTGTTGTTAGGTTTTATACTAATTAAGGCAGAAGAAAAGCGCCGACCTCCGAAACCCGTAATCTTCTGTAACTTAACACGCCGCATCAGCAACGAGACTCTCTTAAGGTTCCCATGGAGCTTTGGCTTGTCTGTGTGAATTTCTAGGGTAAGACTAAGCGGTACCATTCTAAGCCAAATGATATTTTGACAATATTTATAATTCGGGCCTTTAAAATGTAAATTTATCAGCTTGTCATGTCAAGCTGTCATGACATCCAGCTCAGGCCCCTAATGGAAACCTGACCTCATTCGTTCTTTCGGTTTTAGAACGTTCCAGGTCGGGTCTATCAGAGTTTCTGATCACGACCGCGCGGGGAACAAGTGCATCTAGTAGTCGATCCTGAAAAGGGAAGATATTAAGGCGAGCCAGTAAGACGCAGTAAGAAAGCACTGGAGTCACTTAGTGTGGGTCCAGGTGCTGGTCACGCTACATGCCCTGTTAACAGGCTTGCCTATCACAAAGGTATTCTGAAGGAATAAATAAAGCGTGCCTGGATAACATGCCCGGGTAAATAAAGGCTGGCAGGGAGCCAGTGTCTCAGGCTGAAATTCAAACAAACCTCCGAGGCTTTGCTTAAATGTTAGCTTCAGCTGAAATAGCTCTTTTTAATTCCCTGACCTTCTTCAACATCAGAAGTGAAAAGAAATGCCCATTTTTAGCACCAATTTAAACACATCTAGTGCATATCCATATTAACGAAATTGGATCTTGGTCCAACACTCCACTGTGGGGTTGTTTTAAACTGGTGCTTCCCCCTTCGCAACAAGGCACAGGCTTCAATATCTACATCGATTCTTCAAAAATGATCTAACTGGAGTGTACAGTTGTATGTAGACAAGTCTCAAGCCATTCTTCATTTCTTTATATTTTGCATAGTAAATACTATTTATGCCTGTCAAGCTGTTTTATCTTTGTCATGTTGAGGAGATAAAATGAAATAAATGTTTTACTGACAATGTTTTACTGGCTGCAAAGTGCTTAAAGACATAAGGAGCCTAGATAAAGGAGCTCCGCCCACTCCGCATTCAGCACCACCAGTATACTGATCTCCGCCTGATCATCTGGAATCATCTGCTCCTGGTTCTTCACTGGTTCAGGACTTCAGTTAGATGCTCTTTGTTCTGCTTGAATGATTCATACGTAGGTCACAGTGTGTCTTAACCAACAGAAACATTCCTCTGAAACTGGTCAGAGTCAGGGACTGGACTGGAAATGAGAGGCTCTGAAAGTCATTCAGGAAGCCTGGAGAACTGTTCCCCAACACCACATTAAAATACAAGAAGTTCTGGCTCTTTGGAGAGATGAGGGGTGACCAAAGCTCAGCCAATCACATCTTAGAACAGCACCTGTCCTTTTATAACCATTGGATTTGACTGACTGACAGTCCCTGCTAAAATGAGTAACGAAGTATGTTCTCCTCCCAACTGACCACCTGCACAAAACTCACCTTCATATGGTCTCCAATGCACATCTGTACACGATGCATAGAAGTTAAGTTTCAGCTTTGGAATCTTCTACAGACCTGAGCTTGCTGTTCAAGCCATATCCCCTCGACAGACAAGAAATAGCAACAGAGATAGGTGTGCCATCTTTTTTTCACACTAAATTTGCTCTAGAGAATGAGATCTGATGTCAAGTCGCATGCGTTTCTCTTCACCTATGAGAGCAATTCAAAGACTTTCCCGTCCAGAAAGGTACAAGCGGTCCATATTAATGTTCACATTCTAGTCTATATCTGGTCTATATTCCTTATTATTTCATCATAAACTCTTGTGCATTGGGATGCTTTGCTTCCTGTGGACTTTTAATGAGAATTAAAACTCATCAGATCAGCGCCCAGTCTGTCATAATAATAACGAAACTAAGAGCAGAGGCCCAGCCTGTTCTTATAGGATGTACACTTACCTCTATCTTTATCACCTTATCAGTCATTAGTGCTAATTCCGGGTCAATTTGCATGTCGTGAACATGGTTAGGCTACGGATTACCATATCTGTTGCCTGTTCTGTTAACGTATCAGATAGCACACTAATTATTTATTAGCCCTTTGTTGAATGATATTATCAATCCATAAAGATAATGACATGCAAATTATTTCAAGGAACCGAAGAGAAGACGCTTCCATTTGCATCCTTCGCCAGATAAAGCCTTGGACACGACAGCTTGCAGTTTGATGTCAAGTTGGAATGTTAATTTGGACCCAGAGCATGAAAACTGGTCTCGTGTCAGTAGAACAGGTTTTCTAAAAAAGGACGTCACTGAGCCCAGACCACTGATTCTGTAATGTAGGAACTCCTTCAAGTTCTCGTCTGTCTTAACTTGGGCTGCATCACGCCAGCAAACCCCATTCATCATCCCTGTCTGCAGGAGAGGAGCAGGAACCTCCAGCTGTCATGTATGTCACGGCACTAAGGTTGTGCATCGTGCCGGGGATGAGACGGGCTCCCTGAGATTTCCCTCTAAGCCTGATGAGGCAAACGAAGCGTACTCTAACACAAATAGGCCGCCGAACCCGTGGGCTAGGGCTCTTCACACAGGACAGGTTCTGGAGCGCTCCTCATCCATTCACGCTCCAGCGAGTAGATGATAATGTCATGCTTCTGCAGCCGTACCGAACCAATCATCAAAGATTAAGCAGCATTTTTCCCAGAAAAGAAATGAGGCCCCTAGCTGTTGTGTAGATAATTTAACTTCAACAACAACCAAACAACCAAACAAAGCCGTTTATGATATTATTGTACACCTTCAGTGCCTTAGATACTGTTGATCAACATCTAGCAAAAGTCAGAAGCGTGAAAGCCTATGGAGTGACGACGTGTGATATCTTTTGCTGTAATTATTTTTCAGTAACTCAAATCCGTTTTGACAACTCTAATTAGTTTGAGTCATCTGTTATCAAGCACAGAAGTAAGAAGCGAGAAAGTTCAGAGGTTCGAAATCCCATCTTCGTTAGTGAGCGTGCATAATTAGGACCTTCACTACACAGAAGGTCTGAACACTGGACCCCTGTGGTGGCCGTAACCTGCTCCTGCTTTGACCATCGACTCAGGTTTGGCCTGCAGTCGACCTTTCAGAGGCAGGAGAGGCCAGAAAGACAGACACACATCGGTTCATAAACAGAAGAGAAGATACAGTTATAGGATTTTATCGCTAATTACTGGGAAATTGATGGATATCAGGTTAATGGAATGACACAGCATGTACCGCAGGAAAAGCGCTGGGGATGGATGGATGGATGGATGGATGGATGGATAGATGGATGGATGGATAAGCAGAGTTTGAACAGGATGGTAGTTTCACTGGTAGTAACGTAATGCTGGATGTCCAGATGAATGGAAGGAATGGTAGGGAATATTAGTCTAATATTATTAATAATAGATATTTTTGTTGTTGTTGGCTGTTATAATAATGATTATTGTTACTCTTGTCATTAATGTTGTTATTAAAATGACCATTGTTATATTTGTTACGAATGCTTTCATTTTCAGTGTTGTAGTTATAATTATTGATGTTATTATAGTAATTATTGGTA
>JBBPDE010237591.1:0-12238 GCA_037974605.1 Nannopetersius ansorgii | reverse complement strand
ATCTATCTATCTATCTATCTATCTATCTATCTATCTATCTATCTATCTATCTATCTATCTATCTATCTATTAATTCATCAGTTCGCTCATGCATTCATTCATTCATTCATTCATTCATTTAGCCATTGTAAGTATAAGTGGACACTAATGAATCATAATAAACAATAATGAATCATAAACAAAATAACCTAATACAATATTCTCATGGTTTCCTGAATAAATATATGTGTGTACCATATGTACATTTCTATAAATAAAATGTTTCCAATTAAATTAATAATTTTCAGTTTGTTTCATAGTCTTGGGGTATTAGTACAAGATTATAGATAGAATGGGACAGCGTCCCAAACTGCCTACATCTATGCTAATACATATACATTCTAAAAAAAATAAAAATAAGGAAACAATTGTTAGAAATGCGTCCCGTGATAGGATGTGAAATGTTGAAAAATAAAATGAGTTCAAATGAGTATGGAAATAAAATGCTGTGCTTCCCTCTTGTGGACACTTTTGGTACAAACTTTGATCCATAGTTTAAATTAGCCAATTATTAAACTGTATTCCTTTTAAATCGCTCATTTCAATTAATCACTCATTAAAACATTATTTGTTTTATATAAAATACCCCCCCGCACAAAATAAATAACAGCTGATCAAATGATTTAAAAGCAATGATATTCAAATCGCATTTCCATTTATTTTTATATATTTTGAATTTGTATGAATATGTTTAATGTAAAAAAAAATATTTTTTATGTATATATATTTTTTGATAGAATTGAAATAGTATTTTATAATAGAAATGATAGAATTGAAAATCCATTTCTTCTATAATAGGCCTATTGCTGGTGAGAATAAGCTGTCAGCCAATCACAGCACAGTAGGGTGGGACCTGTATCAGTACAGGTGGGAAACAAAGCATCAGAGGACAGCAGAACACTGCTACAGACCTCATTATCGCTACATGATTAAAATGTGAAACGAGTATCACAATAGACAGATTAATGGGTTATGGAGATTCTCATGAAATTATCAAAACATGTAGAAATGTGAATAGCACAAAAATACATACATAAGTAAACATTCACGGATAGACATACAGAGGGGGATGAATGGATAGATAAATATTCAGAATAAAAGCTCTGTAGTTCTCTCTCTCTCTCTCTCTCTCTCTCTCTCTCTCTCTCTCTCTCTCTCTCTCTCTCTCTCTCTCTCTCTTTGTGTGTGTGTGTGTGTGTGTGTGTGTGTGTGCTGCAGGGCGGGGCGCAATGACGCCTCCCTGAGCCGAGCCTCCGCAGTCTCCACCACAGCAGAGCAAGAGAGAGGGAGAGAGACACACGCACAGAGAAGGAGAGAGAGAGAAGGAGACAGAGAGAGAGGAGGCAGGAGACGCTCTCCATCACTCAGCAACAGCATCATGGCACCCATCGGACTAAAGGCGGTGGTCGGCGAAAGTAAGTACACCCGTAGTGCATTAACACCCGATCTGATACAGATCCCACTATCTGCGGACAAGCAGAGTATTCGATAAGATGTTTCAGGCCTCCAATGTGTGTGTGCGTGTGTGTGTGTGTGTGCGCGCGCGCGTGTGTATCCCTGAGTATTTGCTCTTTCCATCGCTTTCTTTCTTCATCTCTGCGTAATCGTTCCGTGGGTGTCGTTTAAACCACAAATAATGGAGAAACAGCTGTAAAACGACACCCTCTGAACAGTCACGCCGAGAAGAACAGAGAGAGCGAGACGCTGAAACGTCCAGTGCGTGTGCCTTTTTGTGCGTGAGCGTTGCAATCTTTAATAAAGCGGACGATGGCAGCGTGGTGGTTCGTGGTGGGTGTAGTTGCAGTAATGATGGTGAATGGAGGACAGCATTCGTGATGGTACATTAACAGAGTCAGAGCCCTCGTGGAGACCACTATAGGAGAAAAATCACGAACTGGTTCCTCGTTGGAGTGGTCTGTTCTAGTGGAGACACAGTGGAGACACTGTGTTGCGTTAAGGTGGAACAAGAGGATGACGAATAAGAAGACCACCATAGATTTAGATATAAAAAACATATGAACCCGAACCTGGTTCCGCGATAGATGGCAGACTGCTGCATCTTCAACTGCAAAATGCGCAGCGCGCGTGTTTGTATGTGTGTGTGTGTGTGTGAGAGAGAGAGAGGTGTGTGTATGTGCGTGTGTTTGTGTATTTGTGTGTGTGTGTGTTTCCGCTTTCCATATTTGTCCAGCAGTGCATTACACATTCCCTGATTTCCTCAGAGAGACTGTTCAGAAGCCTGAATGCTGAATTTCTCTGGCAGATCTAACATGAAAGGAGTGTGTGTGTGTGTGTGTGTGTGTGTGTGTGTGAGTGTGTGTGTGTGTGTGTGTGTGAGTGTGATCGGCTACCCCACAGACCACCCCCCTCCTTAGGGACTAAGGACATATGAGGGCTGTTAAGGGCAGTTTAGGGATCAAAGAAAGGCTGAAAAAAATCAACTATACCTTCACCTTGAATGAGTAAGGACCTGAACCCAGATCTTTACTAAATGCTTTCTTCACATTTTCACATTTTACACATCTTTAGGTATTGGACAGAGATGCATTTGTAGATGCCTGTGGATGAAGCACTTGCATTAGAATTTATCATTCCTAAACCCTTACTCATATCAATGCAGGTGCATTAATACATGAAAAAGATCTTAAAATGAACAACGTGGAGCATCATTATAAAGCTTAGCTGCTGTGTAATAAACGTGACTAAGTGATAGTAATGAGTAGGCCTAATATTTTCCATGTGCGATCTTGTGGGAATATGTGTTTGTAGTATTTGCCTCCTTTGTATGGTTATATAATGTAGTTCCGATAGAAGAGAAAAAATAATTTCAGCAGCTGTTAGTTGAAATGCATTTTTGTTCCACTTAGTGATGTACTGTGGATGGGTCTTGTTCATTTAAACACACACACACACACACACACACACACACACACACACACAAACACATAGAGTAATGGTGCGTGCGGATGGGGGATGGGTTTAGCTCATGCTCATCTCTGCCTCCTGCACCGCTATAAAACATGGCTGGGTCATGGAGACAATTGTAGGATGGAGAGTAGTAGTAGAGCATCACATTCTTCTGCACGATAAGAGTTGCACTGAAGATGAATCAATAGCTAAAATGATGGAAACAGAGCAAGCGAATGGGTCGATAATGCACGCTGATAATGTGCTGGTTATCACGTCGTGCATGACAGAGGTTTCACCAGATGCAGTCTGCATTTCACGTTGTGCGTTGTTGGCCGTACTAACACAGCACTTGCTTAATTATCAACATTTGAGAATACAAGACAGAAACTATATAAAAAAATCTCTGTAAAGCCTGTGGCTATTGTCTTACTCCAGAAGAAACTGAATTCAGTGTGCTGTGAGGGTAAAAAGGATGTAGTTGTGCAAGCTGAATGAAAATGTAGATGTAAAGACAGCTGCAGAACTGGGCCAAAACAATGAACCCAGTTCTGCAGCTCTCTGAATAGCTCAGAGAGTGTTGTTTTAAAGTCACTTTTGTTGTCACCTTTTAAACAAATTTCTCCTTTCATTTAGCTTATTCTGCATCTTTTCATTTTGCGTATTTAATTTATTCAAGATGGGAGCACATCCTTTTTGAAATGTAGTATTTGCAATTGCTGGTAGATTTTGATTTACTACAGAGTTACTCAAAGGAAAAAGAGCTCGGGATTAGTTGAGTAGAGAATCACTGATAAATTACACCCAGAAGTCATCGCTGCAGTAAGACAAGATTGGTATCTGTGTAGGAGAAGGAAAACAAAACTTGTTAGCTTTTTGTTTGCAATGAGATTTTGTTTTTTAAAATTATTTTTTAAATTGGGGAAAACCGAGGGAAAAGGGAAAACAAAGAGAAACCACGCCCATGACTTTCTAATGTGAGATTTAATTAGCCCACATTAAATCAGATACATTTCCAAAAGCTGGTTTGGCCAAAATGAGAAAAACCATGCACAATATACATGTCATATATTAGTGCTGAGTTAAGCCTTGTTATGTACTAGAAGCATGTTAGAGAACATTTATAATGTGCCGCTCATATTGTCATTTGTAGTTCTTGACATAATTTGAAAATTTCATGTGCTCTACAAATTGTGTGGACTAGTCCTGATAAATTAACCAGGCATGGTTCACGAATACTTTAACCCTTACATTTCCCATAAAAAAACATTTTGGAGATTTGTTCCAACATAATATTATGCTTTTTAGATCACATGATTGATCGAAGGACATGCGAGGTAAGGAGTAATGCAATAAACTCCATGTGATAAAAGAGTATGGATTTGTTTGAAAGAAAAGATAAGCAAGAAAAAGAAAAGCAGCCACAACTGGACCAAAGAACAATATTACCTAAAATCACAGTCAGGATTGGCAGTAGAGCTCTGTGCGGTCTTCATAAGAGGCAAATCGTTGTTCACCTTTTGTGTTTGTGGAGTTACGCTCGAGTACACACAGACAGATTTCTAAAATAGCTAAAATAAGAGGTGGGAACAATTTTTGAAGTTGTAATATCCTCCTGAGAACTGAAGAAAAAAGTGTCTTACAATTTTTTTGTGCGATCTGTTTGGGCCTAAACAACACCTTACAATTCCAATTTGTTTCAATATATTTCTGTGTGAAAATTTAGAAAATTAGAAAATTTAGAAAATAAAAAATGTGATATTATCCCAAGAACACATTCAAGTTGATCAAAACAATACATTTCTGTATCACTCTTCTGTTGCTTGTTACTTGCAAGGACAACAAAACATGTATTTAGTTCAACAGTGAATTACAAGTCATAGAACATCCTCTGGATATTTTAGGTGTGATAATCCTGGAAGCATGTTTTCTTTCAGGTTAAAAAGAGGAACCTCTTGCATTTGGTGCACCTCATGTATGTCTTGCCATTGCAGTCCCCAGCATGCAAACCCCTCATATGACCCATCACTGGAAAGCCCAGGGTGTCCTCTACAGAATACTATAGGGCTTGATGGGGTCTCTTCAAATATTTAAGGAAGATACAGGTGAACAAAATGTCCACTATAAAGGACATCAATAAATGGGTCTCAGGAGGATTTTGTGAGTGTAGCAAAGCTGGCATTTCCATACACACATACAGATAAAGTCAAATCTCCTGGTCAATTATTTGAGTGATCATAAATGCAATTACACTTTTATACATGGACAGCATGCACATATGGGATACAATTAATGCCAGCTGTGGAAAGACCTATTGCCAGACTACAGGGAAAGATGTCTCCATTGTTGTGTAATCTTGTGTTGTATTGTGTTTATGGTCCTAGAAAAAGATTGTTGGATTTTACTGTGTATTGGGATATGATTAAAATGGCAATGACATTACTTAATTTAGCAAGAATGATAAAAAAACATTTTCTGCAGATAAATCCAATTTATGAAGCGCACATGACTTCCGAATGGAAATGTCTCAACTGCTGGCACAACCGATAAAGCAGGAAACGCTGCTAAAGCAGTGGATGGATTTTCACTTCAGACTGGTGAGAGGTTTGCAAAAAAGGGATTGTTAAAACAGTTTATTCCATTATGTATTCTTTTGCACAAAAATCGTAAAGGTTAAAGTTACATTTTTCTGAGTTGACACATACAGGTCTGTGTTTGAAACCTTCAAATAACCGAAAAATGAAAATGGATCTCCATCGGGGCATAATGTGAATGTAGCCGTAATACACTTGCTGGACCCTGTTTGAGATTAGAAAACTCCCACCATTCAGCCTACACAGCAGCCGTTACAAAACACACATAGCAGATCACGCATTACGTTGCACTCGCACTGTATCTGAGAACAATGTATGTCACTGTACAAGTTACTGCTAGAGTACACTACGTTTTTGCTGATGCTGTTTATGGGGCTGTTGCCTCTTCCTTCACTTTTCCATCTGAAGTGGTGGCAGTTCCGTCTGTGGTTGACAAATGTAACAGTGACTGACTAACTGCGTTTAGAGATATCCTCAGTTTTGGAGTGAATTGAGCTGAGATTGAGGGAGCACTAAAAGTGTTGTCTTTAGGATACTGACAGGGAGGTACCAGAATCACTCGGTCTCCTTGCTGTCTCTAAATGGAATACTTTACTCAGAATTCCTGATGTACACACAAGCTGTATAAGTCAGACCGGGGCATAGAAGATACAGTTGCTGCCTATACGACTCTTCTGCAGTGAAAGAGACACAGAGCACATTAAACTGACACAGTTGTGTCCGTGTGTGTGGGCCTGTGTGTTCTGAAAATGTCGAACGGTCATCCATTGCAGGGCTTCCTTCACCCATATCAGATACACAAGACATTTAAAGAGCAAAAGGTACACAAATATATCATGTATAAAATATAAATTCAGAAGATGCCACCCAGGAAATGCTAAAACAGGGCTTCACAGTACATTTTTCATGCCTGTGTAAAAATGTTATAGTAAATAGCACAGACATCAGATGATTACCCCGCATTTTTTGGGAGAGGCAAAATGGTTTAGTAATCTTTTACATAAACTGCATGTGCAGAGTTCGAACATGTGTCTTTGTAGAATGTAGGATAACACACAAATATGTGTATGCATTATGCATATCAACATTTTGCTTGATAAGTTGGATTAGAAGCAGCCGTGCCACATTTAAATGTAGTGTTTATGAGGGGCAAGTGAGTACAATTATATTCATTCTTTGTTTCACTTGCTGCATCACATTCAGTTAAACATTCAGGAGTAATTATGCTCAGATTGTAATGAATCATGCAGATGGTGAGTATTCTTTAAATACTGATAAAATCCACATTACACTAAAAAAAACATATTTTATCACTGACTAACTTTTAGTAAAAGGATGCCTGGTGTAAAACATGGCATTGTTCACTTTGTGATTGCTGTCTTTATAAAACATAGTAAAGATGTTCAGTGTAGAAGGGTGTGCTTCCACAACAAAGGAAAATGCACAGGTACGTTTTTGTCCCTCGCGTACCCTCAAAAGTACACAGTAGTCATTGAGGTCCAATTGTGTACCTTAAATGAGTTTTAAAGGTACACCTCTTTCAATTATGAGGTTTTTATATAATAAGGAGGAAGCTTATATCAAATCATTAGCTTTCCACATGTCCTGGTTCATCATAATTACTTCATGATAATGATTTTTAAAAATAAATTATATGGTTTCTAGCTGTTACAGTAAATTCTGATATAAGTAAATCACCAAACTGGAGGCCAGGGTTAACAAAATGTAACTGAATGTGAATGTGAGCCTGCAGCATAATTTAGTTCTATCCTTTATAATGGAAGTGATACGTGCTATAAGGCAAAACTGACACCTATAACTGTGTAAACTTCTTCCCCGCTAGTGTTTCTGAATTTTATGTCTGACGGCACTCACACCTATTTGTAGAACATCCCTGGCATATCTGAATGCACTTTGACCCTAATGTGAAGGAAGAGGGCCACAGTGTCACACTTTTCTCAGCATCGCTGTCCTCTGCTCAGCTCAGACACTGTGTTGTCATTGGCCTGTTCTGCTCAGGGAGCTGGAGATGAGGCTGTTGCGTAATGACTCAGCATGCTGGAGTCTTACACAGGGAGGACAGTAGAAACACAGCTGACTGTGTAAGTGTGTGTGTGTGAGAGACAGAGAGCTCTGTCCTTGGACTGTGTGTCACAGGGAGGGGCCCCTGAGCATTGTCTCTCACGTCTCACTGTTCCTCAAGGACAGCCATGCACAGCCACTACAAGGACAGTTTCTCACACCAAGAGCTATATCTAATACATTCAAACTCCATGTACATAATAAAATATTAAATGGTTTTATAATTTGCCCTGATAAACATATGGTATTTATGGTATCTATTCATCAACAGTGACAGCTCAATTATAAAGATGAAGTCTCAAGGAAAAAATAGCAACTAAATTTAAACCATTTGGCCGCTGTGAAGTGTCAAATAGAAGGAACTTCAGTATATTGGGCCAGAATGAACAAACAGTGTCTCCGCAGCAAATGTTATAGCAGATTTTAAATATAGACACTTTAAATATATGCAGTTCTAAAATCTGATTGGCTGAACCACATTTGTAGCTATTGTAAAATACGCAAATATGACAGCACATATCAAATTAATTGAATTACTTTATTAATCCCATGGCGTTATACTGCAAAACAACCATAACTGTTAATATCAGTGTACATTAGAATGTATTTTGTTGTATTTCCTATTGTATTTTTACTATCTAAAAAAAGATTAAATTGCACCTAACATAACCAATGTTAAATTCATTGCAGTGCCAGATCCGTCTTTTATCAAATTCAGGAACTAATTTAAACCATTTGGTTGATTTAAAATGAAACATAAACGTCTGAAAATAACATTGAGCAGGGACATCCACGACAAATGATTTTGGTTTTAGTGCATCAGATTTCATTAGGTGGTGAAAATGGTGGAGTGAAATCATCTACGGTTGGATAAATGGCTGTCTCTTTAAGTGAACATCCTCAGAGATGGAGTGAAAGTGGGTCATGGTATGAGAGCTGAAAGCCTCAGGGGACCTGTGGACAGTGAAGGGTTAAATGCACAGGCTAGTATGAGAGAGTGGAATAGGTGGGGGTGTTGGGTTCATACAGTCTACTGCACTCAGTTCACCCAGCGTTCAATACATACTCATGTAGCTAAATTCAGACATAGATGTGTATACTGTTGTATATAGATATACAGGTATAGTGTTGTTATACAATACTGTAGTATTGTTGTACAGTAGTGTTGTACAGTACACTTTCAGCAGACTTACTGTTTGTCGTGCATTGAAAATGCACTTCATAATATAGTTAAAATAGTTCCGAAAGACTCATTTTTATTATCTTAGTGCAACAGGATTTTACTCCAGGTCATTTTTAGAAAATGTTATGAGGATGTTCTTTATTAAACATTAACTAACAGTAAAGGGCAGCTGTTCTATTGTTTTGTTTGCTGCTCTTTGTTTCTGTTCACTTTCTGTCATGACAATGCAAATTTCACACCAGTGGGACTAATAACGGTTTATATTATCTTCTAGTATTGATATGACATGGGGAATTTGCTTTATGTTTTATTAGAATATTTAGGATTATATCACATAAAAACACTGGGTCTATCAGCACAACATTACCAGGGTTTGGACAGATACAAAGCTTGGGTGGAATGGAATGGTTAGATGAAAGAGCATTTTCCTTGTGTGTGCGGATGGGTGTGTCTGAGCATCTCTGTGAAAACCTCTGCACCCCTCACCCCCCTCATCTCTGCTGATACTCAGCTGGTCCAATCACAGTGGTCATTTCGTCAATAAAAAAATCAGTGTTAATTATTTATTGATTGTATCATGACCACACAATCATGTTAAAGAATAGCTCCTAAATTAATTAAAACTAGGCAATTTTTTAAAAAGAATACGTTTTGGTGAAAAATTACAACACAAAAATGTCAGCACTGTAAATTTTAACTAAGATACCAACAGGCATAACTGTTTAAAACAGCTTAAACAACACCCTACTGAGAAAAGTGAATAGAAAGGTGACTATGATTAAAATGAATTAAAATTAATTAAAATTAAATTCCAGTGAAGAAAATCTCACTGAAATGAATGATAGATTTAAAGTAATGGTGTGATTACCCTATGTTGCAATACCTTGGAATACTTTGGAATACCTTGGAACAGACCTGTTGTGATCAGCTTAGGTGTGACATGTGACAGACAGTGTTTTCAGTTATGTAAACATTGCCAAGATGTTGATACCTTTACTCAAATGCGAGGTGATGATGTTAGACAATCTTTCTTTATATAAAGTACTGTAATGCAAACTAACCCTTTGAAAGGACTGCGTCTTTTAAAATATGTGTTTTGTTAAATAAATAATAAAAAAAAATACCTCACTGGTCACAGACATTCATTGGGAGTTGGGTGAATCAAGACATTCTTAGGATCTCACAAGCATAAATTACTTATGGTCAAAATAATGCTGTCAAGATTGATGACAAGTTTCACCGTAGTTATTTTACTTTAATTTATTTCATGTTGCAGTATAATTGAAAGATATTAGGACTGAAGTAATTAAATATTTTGTATTTAGTGTTCTTTTGTGTATTATATCAATTACTGTGTAAAAACATTCAGTTTTGGAATTCTTCTTTTCTACTACTACTACTATTACTACTACTGCTGCTGCTGCTACTACTACTACTACTACTACTACTAATGCTACTACTGCTAATAATAATAATAATAATAATAATAATAATAATAATAATAATAATAATAATAATAATACAGTAATTTGTTTCCCCACACAAGTTTGTGGTTCCATAAAAGATGGAATTGCACTGTTATTCAGATCTTTTCTGTTTTTTTATTGCAGCCCTGCATGGCAGTATGTCTCTGTTACGTGTACTAACTCACACATACATTCAGTTGCATGATTGCAAGGTGTCAACAGCATCTATATTGACACTGTGCCCTGAAGGGTCAGACGCACATACAGACAGCAGGCTGAAGCTTCACTGAGAGATGCACAACTGACTCTGAGAACAGGTAACAGCCACACCGATTGCCTAGCTACTGGCTGCCTCTGTTTAGACAGTGATGAGTTGTTTGGTGGTATTACCAGGCAGAGGAAGAACAGTCTCTTTTCTCTCAACATGCTGCCCCCTTCTCATCCTTTTTCCTCTCAGCGGGTCTCTGGTGTTTGACTTTGAGGCAACCTCTGTCAATTTGTCTTCTTACACATGTATTAAAGGTTTGTAGGGAGCAGGAAGGGCAGACATTACCCCTAAGGTCCATTTTGTGTAGTAACATATCTTGAAATGAGCAAAACAATGTTTTTTGTGTTTTTTAACAGAACATAAACACATAATGGATAAAAATGAAAGACTGTGAACAGAATGGAGATGCTAATTCTGTAATAAAATGAAAAGTGCCTGGTAATGGTGGTACTAGAGTAGTGTTTTCCAACCCTGGTCCTGGAAGCACACTGCCCTACACATTTTAGTGCTTTCCCTGCTTTAACACACCCACTCTATCTCCGTAGGGAGTAGTTAATGTGCTAATTAGATGAACTGCGTATGTGGGAATCAGTGAAAACACTCAAATGTGCAGGTCTTTAAGACCAGAGATGGGAAATATGGAAGCCATTTATTTTCTCATGAAATACTTAATTCACTGATATTTTGGTTGCCATGTATTTATACTATTTTTCAGCACAAAAATATGTGCCCCCTATGTTGTATTCATTGTCTCATTTCATAACCCATTCTGTAAGAGCAGGAGATCATCGCTCATATTTTAATCACCCCAAATGTAGAGGATAAGCCATAAAAAGCAGATTATGTTAACTGGCTGGAATCCACACGTCTGCATCCACAAAATGATTCATATGGATTCTGCCTCACTGACTAAAAACAAAAGCAACTAGTTGTAAGTAAGCTACACCAGAGCCGGATAGCAGTGCATTTTGCCCATAAAAACTTGAGTTTTGTAATGTAAATGAGAATAATACTTGTTTCATAAACAACATTAATGAGTCCATATAATGCATCATACAGTTCACACAGGCTGTATATATTCATCAAGCTCTGTAGCTTTATTTTAGACAGAATGCTAGAAGGATTGGCCTGAGGGTAGACTGTATCTGTCGCAAATAATGTGGTGTAATTTGCAGGTTTGTGCATTCTAATGTTATGAAAAGTGCTATAGCTTTTACAGCATACTGTGAAATTGACATATAATAAATTACGTGCTGGGTTTCAATGAATAAAACATTGAATTATATAGTATATAATGCATGATATACATCAACAGCCCTTGCATCCTATGTCGCTTAAAACATTTATAGTCCAATCCTGTGCCCTTTAAGATAGACCAGCATGAGAAAAGAAATGAGAGAAAGAGAGAGATTGATGATGGTGGGTCTTAATGTATGTTTTGAATGCTACAAGTCCTTGACCAGTTTTGACCCTCAGCATTTTGTTATGTATATCTGTTCAGTAGAGAAAGAAATTCTGGTTATGAGAAAGAGGTGCACCAAAAGAGACTGCAGGAAGACACTTAAGGGACTGTTCACATATCGCGCCTAAAAACGCGTGGAAAACGCGAGGCGCGTCGCTCTCGCCCCAGAGGCGTCTGTCGTTGCTAAGCAACCATCAGCCACGCTCTCCATTTCCTCCAGGAGCTCCGCCTGGACAA
>JBBPDE010237549.1:0-12240 GCA_037974605.1 Nannopetersius ansorgii | reverse complement strand
GGCCGATATATCGGAATATCGGATTTTAAAACTAACAAATATTTGTATCGGTATCGGCCTTCAAAATCCTTTATCGGCCGGGCTCTAGTTTGAACCAGCTTTGACTCCACTCTTCAGGAAAGGCTGGGTCAGGTGTATTTGGGTGTTCAGTGCCACTGCAAATCATTTTTTTTGGCTGAACACACTTAGATGTAGTCACAGTTCAGACTGATTTGATGTTTTGTGTTCTCTGCCAGGCCATGCTCCCAATGCTAAAGCAGGCCGCTGCAAAAGGGACAGGCATGGGCATACAGAGAGCAGCTGTCATTAATATGACCTCTCTGCTGGGCTCAGTGGAGCTCAACTGGGGGGAACGTGCCAACAACTTCAAATGGTACCCATACAGAACATCAAAGGTGTGAGTGCCTTGACTCCTAGCATTTCACACAGACAAATAAACCCACAGACACGTTCATGACTGTAGGCTCTGCAACCAAGCAGGACATACAGATGTAAAGCTCAAGATTCCTATTAAGTTGTAAACTTTCCTGCATAATCAACAAATGAACAAATGTGTGTTGTATTATTTTAGTTCATTTGTATACACAGTTTTTCAGACATTGTTTACTGTTAACTCATTTTTACCTGCAGTCCTCCAGCAGATGAGCATAAGCAAATGGAGTACAGTATAAAAATAATTTCAATCATAATCACATGCATACGCCTAAACATAAATTAATGTAGCTTTTCTTCAAGTGTTAAATACGCCAGGGGTTCTTGATACTGTCAGGTCCTGGATTATAAAGCCCTGATATAGACTGCTCCTCACATTGTTTTGGGCAAGATTAACATTTTTGTTTCTGCTCTTGTGCCAGAGTGCCCTGAACATGATCACAAGATGTATGGCGGTGGACCTGGAGGCAGACGGAATCCTCTGCATGGCTATCCATCCTGGCTGGGTGCGCACTGATATGGGGGGACAGGAGGTAAGTCCTACATTTTAAGTATTTTTCTTTGGTTAAATGTAATTTTTGAGAGGAACTTCAATTTAGGGTCTAAAACTCAATTTACAGCAGTGGAGAGTTCCTTTACCAATTTATATATTTCACCGAAAACAAAAAGATTACTTAAGTTAAAGGAAAACTTAAGGCTTCTCTGATCAAGGCTCATAATGCAGTCAATGTGATTTCAACCAGGCAGTTTAAAAGAGTTTGATACTTCATCAGTTAAAAGTGATCGCATGAAATGCATCTTCCCACATGTACCACCAATACCTGCATGAAGGCAAGCCTGTGGAATGTGCTCTTGCCATACAGACACTGATCACCATTGTTCATTTGTGGCAGGAACTGAACAAACTTCCCAAGATGAGCTGTGAGATTCCCTCAGGGCAGAAACTTGCCTGTACCAATTTGCAGTGTAAACTATGGACATCATGTTGTTGGAGCCTTTGTTATTTAACACATTTTGACTGTTTCTTCTACAGGCACCACTGAGCCCAGAAGAGAGCATCAGCTCTGTGTTGCATGTGATTGGTGGTCTGAGTCAGAAGGATCATGGCTCATTTCTGCATTACACTGGAGAACCTCTGCCATGGTGATACTGCTGGGAGTGTCAGTATTCAGTTAGTTTATTCTTAGGTTTCAGATCTCAAATCCATTAAACAATGACAAATCTACATTTTGAGTAACAGGTCCATTTGTTGATGGGTTAGGGTTTGAATGTGCTCTGAATATAAATTAGTGGATAGTTTACACATTAGTTGTCAAATCTATTCATTTTCATCACATATAGTTATAACTGTGCACGCCAGGATGCTACTCACACAAACTCCAACTGGAACAGTTTTACATAAGGTGCATGAAGCTGAGGTTTGGGGTGTTACCATTATTGCTGAGTGGGTTTATTGTTTCCTATGAATAATGTTTTGTGTGTTGTGAAAAAAGTTCAGTGTTGTATACAGTGTTTTTAATAAAGGCTGTCTGATGTGACAAGTGTTTTGCATATGACATGTGAAGTAAATGTTGTCACACCTAAAACACACCTAAAGCCAACAAGACATCTTCCTTATACAATCTGCCACAGTGTTCAGCCCAGTTCATTGCCACATATCAGTTACCATCACCGTGATATAAGTAAAGGAAGGCTGTATTGGTCCTATAGTGGCCTGTTTTCTTTCAAGAAGCCTGAAACTCTAGTTCTGTGTGGTGGTTCCCCAACTAAACATACTGGATTGAAATCATGTGTAAATTGTTGAATTTGAATTTGGGATTTAGCCCTTTTTTAAGCATAGGGTCGATTATTATTTATGGTTAATACAACAGATGCTTTCACTGAAAGTATAACCTGACCAGAAACTCCTATAAGCAGAATTTGTATTACTTATGGAAAATAATCGTTTTATTCTTTTATCACTAGAAGTAAAAGTAAGCTGAAGAAATTCTGTATGCTCCACTAGTCTCTGATCTTGAGAGCTGGATATTTGGATATTGTGACGTAATAAACTTCAATTTGCGGAATCATTTGCAAACAGTGGAGCTGTAAAGAAGAGTGATGTCAGTTGAAGCAGCTACAGGGTAAAGTCTTCCTGCATCTTCTGCTTTACTGTTATTATTTGGGAATGAAGAGGCCTGATGAATAAGAAAGTGCTCCGACTGGTTTTCTCTTGTTTGCTGACTATCTGTCAGCTGATGTCTCCAGTAAGCCTCACCAAAGTCTCATAGGTCTAAGAACATCGATGACCTGAATTAAAAACCCATTCTGATGAAGAGGTAAGATTTTGAGTTGTATTAAAGTACTGAATAGTAAAGAAGGGTTTTCTCATGCTGCTTGTGGAAATATTGTAATGGTTTGGAAATGTTCTGGTAGATGATTCTGGAAGTGTGTAATCTAACATCTGGGCGCTAAAAGACTTGTTATTCAGTAAGTACTATAAATGATATAGTAGACATTTGGTTGTAAAAGTGAGTAATACAAAATGTGGACTCACATTTGAGCACTTGGGGCAGGTTTCCTGCAGGGTATTAAGCCCTGGGACTCTATTTTAAATGCAATAGAAAATCTGTTTAGACCGAGACTAGACTTGATCTTGTCCAAGAAACAGATCTTTAGGACTGGTTTCCCAGACAGGGATTAAGAATAGTCCTGGACTATATTTCTCTTTCAATGGAAAATCTCCATCCATAATACAGCGTAGTCCAAGGCTAGGCTTAATCCCTATGTGGAAAACTGTCCCTTTGTGTTTAAGTTGTTACTTAAGTTGTAACTCTAACATGGCCTTTGTCTGTTTTCTCTGAATGCAGCCCTAACCAAGCGCAGTACAGGCTTTGAAATGTGTCCTTATCACACAAGTTCCATCCTTGTGCTGCAACAAACTACCTAAAATTTGAATATCAAGCAACTGACCTCAGTTAATCTAACAGACACAGTAACAGCATTTGCCTCTTTCTCTGTAGAGTTATACATGGCAGGGGAACATGTCTTTTCCTTTGGAGAACTCTTTCTGGGACATCCACATACCTTTCTCTCAGGAAGTTAAGTACAGTATCTTAGGCATTTCTGTCTTTCTGCTCTTTGTGGCCCTGTGCATTCTTATATGGCAGATTCACCAATACTGCACACGGCAACCTGCACCCAAACAAAATGGTACGTCTACATTAATTAACATATGGCTGTTCATTTTGTTGTTGATGGTGATGTTATATGTACATAAATTTGGGAAGAAAGGCCAAACAAGAAACCAGAGATTAATAATGCAAGAATTACAACAACTAGTGTGTGTGTGTGTGTGTGTGTGTGTGTGTGTGTGTGTGTGTGTGTGTGTGTGTGTGTGTGTGTGTGTGTGTGTTTGTGCTGGACAGAGTTGACCAGGCATAGCAGTGCTGCTGGAGTTTTTTTTTATTATTATTTTATTGTATCCACTTACGGTTAATTTTATTAGACCCATGAAGACTGATATCAACCTTACAGAAGTAAAGTTATTGGTGATACTTCATCTGATGCTGGACATTTTGCATTTGTTATCATCTAGCCCTTCATCAGTGGTCACTAACATGTCACTGCTATGCATTTGCTTATTGGTGGTCCCGTGGGGGTCCTGGTCACTGATGAACAGGGTAAATGGAGTAAAACTATTAGCTAACCAATTATGCATAAATGTAAATTATTTTTCCTTGCAGCAAATGTTTTAGTTTTAGATGGACAGTGTACTCAGAATGAGAACCTTCAAAATAACTCCCCAACTCCAAGCTACAAGGTATGTCTTTAAGGTTTTTTTCCAGGGAATCTTTGTGACTTCTGTGCATGCAACCTTTTTTTTACAATTAGATTCGGTCTGCATATTTTTTTATCAAAACAATCCAGAGCTTACATACAATCACATAGCTGGTCTGTCTGTGCCTTACAGGAAATTATGTTCACCCTGCAGTATGATAGAAACTGGAAAATAAATTAGGCCTGAAATATTATTACTAAGCAACTATGTTTACTGTAAAAAAACTACAAGCATAAAAGTATGATCGCAGTATTTTATCAAAATCATTGCTATCATTCAGTGAGAAGAAATATAGTATAGGATGTTGCCTAGACTGAAAAGTGATCAAATGTACACCATTTTGACCTCTTTCCCTCGCTGTAGTCAGGTTGGAGTTTGAGCTTTCCTTCTTTAGGTTTATACTGAAGCTATAAGGCAAATGTAGCTATAAATAAAAGTTTATGACCAGTAATTAGCAAAAAATATATAGTAAAGTTATTAATCAGGCATACCATTAACAGTTCAGTAAATGCATTTCCACTATCTGTTAGCTGCTGCAGGTTACGTTTCATGTTTTTGGTCCCCAAAGCAAAGTTATGTGTTGAGACCCTTTGCCGCACATCTTACTGCAGTCAGAATCGAACCATCCTGGTATGGTCTGTGGACTGTACGCGGTGTGGCCTCAGATTCGCACTTTAACTAGTGTGTTATTGTCTTAGCTGGAGTCCCGTCATGATGAGACGGAGCGGCTGAGTCGCTGCCTGTCCCGCAGCTCAGACCTGGCCAGCAGCATGGATAGTCTGGGCGAGGTGGAAGAGGAGCGTGTTCAGGGCACTCTGCGCTTTTCGCTTTTCTACGACCAGCTGCAGTCTCGCCTGGTGGTGACGGTGCTGGAGGCGAAAAACCTGGCAGCGCGGGAGTTTAGCCGTAGTGCTGACCCCTTCGTCTGTCTGCGGCTTCTGTGGGCCACCAGGGAGGAAGACGAGCAGCGGCTGAGCTGTGTCCTGCAGGAGTGGCAGACACGTCTGGTCAAGGACAGCTGCAATCCCATGTTTGGAGATCAGTTCTCCTGCACGCTGGGCGAGGAGGACGTGCCTTGGGTCACCGTGCGCATGGAGGTAAGCAGCCTGCTAAAGGCCACTGCAGGCTATAAGGTCACGTTATTGGATCCACATGGTCTCCTCACAACATGCAATACAATCAGACTTGTGTAATAATCGCATAGCACACAAGAGGTACTAATTTATATACCCTCATGGGTCATCCAGACAAAATGAACCTAGCTGACCTACCTTATAGATAAATGTATATTGTTGTTTCTGTTCCTTCAGGTCAGAGATTTCGATAAATATTCCAGACATGATATTCTGGGCCAGGTTCGAGTACCTCTTAACAGTCTAAACATCATGTATCCATTGGAAATACTAGAGGACTTACAACAACCAAGAAAAGTGAGTTGCTGTCACTAATATCAGAAAGAAAAAGCGTTAAAGCAAGGCCTGATAATGCTGTGCACAGTTACTTGAGCAGCGCAGTAGACCTGCTGTAACTTATGCAAAGCATTTCAGAGTTAAACATCCAGTGCTCTTTTATTTTTAGGATGCGGTCGGAGAAGTCCTTCTCTCTCTGAAATACATGCCCACATCTCAGAGGCTGGAAGTGGGAATCCTGAAGGTCAGGACAGTTTTCCAGCCCAGTAAGACAGAAAGAGGTAAACCATTTGTCTTAAATCACAAATAACAAAGAGGTGCTCTTCCCCTCTCTGTGGTCCAAACAACATGGTATTGACTTAACCAGTTACAACAGTTACAGCAGCAGGTCACAGAGAGCTAAAACAGTGTGGTGTCTCTATTTTTCAGCACTCTATGCCAGAACCAGCGTCCTGTGCAATCAATGTAAAATTCGACATCAGAGGACCTCGGAGAAGGTTCGCTGGGACGTGACTGTCTTCAATGAGGTCTTGATCTTTGTGTTGCCGGACACACAGATAAGGGAGTGCTCCATCACGGTGTCTGTCTTTGAAATTCGTCCTGGAAAGAAGTCCTCCAAGCGCCAGATTGGTCAGGTTCTTTTAGGGAAGTGGAAGACCACAGAGGATGAACATTGGAAGCTTATGATGCACTCCCTTCGACAGCCAGTGGCCAAATGGCATTTACTGTACTTATGAAAACAACTGGACCCTGACCAAAGGTTATACATCAAGACGGAGTCTAATTAAATCCCTGGAACCAGGTTTCTCTTCTAAAACACACATAATAAATTAAACCAGCTAACCAGTTTTAGCTTGATGTTACTAAAACGGACTACTGCCCTCCTGGACTGGAGATGGACTTCCCTGCAGTAAATTACTCTCTGAGCATCACAGACTAAATTCTATATGTGGTAATAACTACTGTACTTCACTTTTTTCTTCACATTTTGTATTGCTTACATACGTTTGTGGACATGTTCTGTTGACAACAAAACTGAATCTGTGAAGGCAGGAGACACAACAGACACTTCCCAAGTTTCTTGGGAAGAAGCCTGGACATCCACACGTTTTTGTTTTGGTTTAATGCCGTTGCCTCGTCAAAACAATGGAGGAGGTAAACTATTTTTGGTCGTTCATGTTATACAATTTGTGTCCACACGATGGCTCTCTTCTGCATAACCTAACTGGAGTAACGTTTGAATGGATTGTTTCGCTGGTTAACAAAGTAATTTGAAGTAATAGTAATACATTTACGCGATTTAGCGGGCGCTCCGACTTTCATTCCCTGAATATAGGGGACAGTCTCCCTGGAGCAACTTGGGGTTACGGTCCTGCTCAGGAACCCAGTGGTGGTGCTGAAGGTAGGATTCTCATGACCTCTTGGTCCAGAGGCAGGTATCCAACGAACTAGGCCACCACCGCAGACGCTATTTTAATATAGAGACACAAAAATCATTACAAAATTCTGATGCTCATTAAAAGGGGACATCTTTGAGTTGCACAGTGACATTGGTTATGTGACTGTATGATATTTACAGTCACATTACCAACTATTGCAGGTAGAAAGAAAAGCAGTAGTTTCTATACTAGACAATTATTTGCGGCCTTTTTCTCCACTTTGTTTTATTGAAAATTATTACATTATAATTATTGTATTATTAGATGAAAACAATAATAACAATAACAACAATAAAAGTAATACATAATATAAATGCTAAAACATTGTATGTGAGAATCATTGATTGGAAATATTAAAATTTCATCACTAAACTGCTACATGCAAAGTAAAATACAATCAGAATCTGAATATTCTGGAGGACATTACTATACGCAAAGTAGTGTATAAATATGTGTCACAGTGACTTGAAACACAGGCTTGAAACTCCTTTCATCTATTTTTGGTGGCAAAAAAGGCCATATCTTCTACCTAAACAAATGGATCAAGTACAGCGGGCTGTGTGAGAGTGGGTCAGTGCGAGAATTTTGACACAATATTTGCTGTTAAAAAGAAGAACCAAAACTATGACCCCCCCCCCCCCCCCCTCACAAAAATTCAGATTAATATTCTTTAGTCCTCAGAAACTATAATGCCTTCTTAGAAAGCCTATAAAGTAAAACCCATAAAGTAATAAGGGCAATGTGATGAATGAATATGTGAATGTTAGCAGGTTTGGTAACTGAGCCAGTAATTATTAATAATTCATAGTAATTAATGAATAAAACAGAAAAAGAGGCAACTATTTGTGACCTCGGTTTAATGTGAATGTAACCAGGACAATGTGAATGGCTGATCATTATATTTATGTGCAGTTGTGCGGTCCTAATATCATGGTGTATTCCTTTCTGTCAGGAGTAGCTCATTCGAATTGAAATGATCAACAACCAGAGTCTGAGGATTCAAACTAACACAGGAAGAAAAGAACACTAAAAACAGCACATCATTGTCAAAGTTGTCTTTGTTTTATATGATTTATTAAAAGAAAATATATATGCATCCCACTGTTAACATGAGTTTTGCTATAAACAAAATCTATAAAAGTACTGAGACTCCTTCTTAGTGAATTCAGTTGCTTGAATGTGTGCCCACTGCTGACACAGGTGTTCCATTTCACAGATGCAGCTTGTATAATGTACATAGAAAAATACTGCCAATGGAAATGGGCTCTCTGGAGCAGCCACACATGAGATCACCATGCCCTTTGTCAACATTTGTACCTGACCTAACTAATGCTCTTAGTTGGGTGAATGGTGGGTGAATGCAATCAATCCTCATCACAATGTTCCATCTTCCATCTTCTAAAGTCTTCTCATAAGAGCAGAGGCTGTTTCTACAAACTCGCTATCTATGCTCTTTTATTTAAAACAATAGAGGACAAATATCAACAAGCAAATATAATGTGTTTTTTTTTAAATGTGGAACATCCCTGGAATAGCATTAGTTTACAGTCTGACATATTCTATGTACAGTTCTTGCTCCATAAGATCCTTTCTTGAAGGTCGTTTCACATCAAACCACCCAGAATGTCTTTTTAACTGTCTATTCATGCAGACATTTTGAAAAATATATTCCTCCTTCAAGCCCTGTTTTCATCACCGTCTCGGACATTTTCAACTGCAGAGGGCGCTGCTTCACCATATGGGACCCATAGAAGGATCACAAGGTGTGGCAGAGAGGCCTTCAGACTAGCTGCCTAGTTTTAGCGTTTTTGTTTGATCTGAAGTCGCTGCTCTTAAGCAGAATCAGCCGCGGGAGTATAAGGGGCTGATATCAACAGTTTGAACCATATCAGAAATAAACAAGCCTGACCAGATGTGGACACTGCAGCTCAAGGCCATTCCCACGTCTCCGCCTCCAGCAAGCCGGTGTTTGCCTTGTAGACCTTCTAAAGCACACTTTAGACTTTGGAACTGTGAAATATTTTCACCAACACGATCTCCTTTAGACTTTGTGATTGTCTCTGCATTAAGGCAAATTAATATGTACAGAAAACAATTGTGGAAATTAATATGCCTTATTAATATGTATTATTTCAGAGGACATCCTAAAATAAACAAACAGGTCTGACATGTCTCTCTAGATATACTTTATTTTATTTCGTATCCATTTTGATCCTCACGTATGCCCGACTCTTTTAACTCTACATACAGCAGTATAGTATTACACAAACCGTTGTAATGACTCTGTTTGTTTCTGCTGATATGTAACGGAGTTGGCTCTCTTTGGCACCAGCTGGCAAGGAAAGAGATTCCTGCACTGCCCTAAAAAAACAGTTATCGCATGACCACTATCCTCGACACAGACTAAGCCTGCTGTTGGACTGCGCAGTGTTTTCAATGGAAAATCACCATTAGCAGCACTGGTTAGGTGTCATTTGTACACTGAAACTTGGCATGTTGTTTGTACTCCCCAAAAATACCATTAAAGCATTGTCACAGGTTTCAGTGACACACCTGACATCTCATTCATTGCCCTGTAATGCGTTTAGGTAATTTTTGGCCCCCCCAAAGAACCAACAGTTAAAGGATACTGTCATAGGTACAACGTGATCACAGAACAAATCTCTGTACCTGTTCAGTCTCAGAGGAATGTTTTTTTGTTTGTTAAACCACACAGTGGCCAATGAATGAATCATTAAAGCATAACAAAGCACATTTGACATAATACCTGAGACAGTTAAGAAACAGGTCCAGATAATTCCAGATGATCAGGTGGTGATCAGTATACTGGTGGTGCTGAATGCTGAGTGCTTGGAACACCTTTATCACTGTGTGTCACCTTTATCACTGTTAAGCACTGTGTGTCTTTAGACACTTTGCAGGCTGTAGCAGTAAAATATAAAGATTTCTTTCATTCAATCTACCCAATATGCCAAAGATACAACAGTCCAGGTGTGAAATATTTTTGTACCAACAAGGTGATTCATCACAAAATGAGGCATGGCTCAAGACTTTTGAATTCTATCTGTACCAACTCAGTGTTTGTACTCTGAAAGGGAGTTTTTTCCAGTTGTGGTTTTTAATGACTGTATAATATGCACTGGGTTTTTAAATGGATAGACACAGGAAAGTGGGCAGAGTTTAACAGGCAAAATCTTAAATTACTGGTTTGTTTCGTCTTTTGTTCAGAAGGCAGAGTAAGATCAAATGATTCTTATAGTTAGAACATGTCTGCTACTTTATAGTACTTCTCTCCTAAATGAGGAGAGGTTTATGTAACACTAGCCTGCTGAGTTAGTGCACTGTAACATGACAGCTTTTAGAAGTAGACAGTGCTTCTTAAATGTTTAATTCAGGTGAGGTTTTCTACATGGCATTTAAATTTGAAGAACAGATGCCCTGATGAGAGAGTGTAAAACTAGTATAATGTTTAGCCATCTGCTCATTGTTTATTAGTATCGATACACTGCATGTGGCTCCTGTTATCATGTGACCTACTTTACTTTTCTTG
The DNA here is from genome assembly GCA_037974605.1 of Nannopetersius ansorgii. Taxonomy (NCBI): domain Eukaryota; kingdom Metazoa; phylum Chordata; class Actinopteri; order Characiformes; family Alestidae; genus Nannopetersius; species Nannopetersius ansorgii. Next base: position 1,590 of record JBBPDE010237549.1, on the reverse strand, counting down.
CCATGGATGGTAGATGTTTAGACGTTACATTTGTTGATGAGATGTCTGAGTATTAAGTAGAATTAACTGTTAAACTGATAAAAACAGAACACCATCTAAAATAGTTGAAATGTGAGTATCCTTTATGTCCAATTGATAGGGGACTGTAGACTATATAACAGAAACTCTCCCCACAGCTAGGAACAAAATATGCTTATCTAAGACTGAATACACAGTAGCAAATAGGGTATAGTACTTGGAAGCACTAAATCTGAAGGGTGACTCATGAAAGAAGTACTCTGGAAACATGAAAGAATCCCGAAAAACGGATATATCATTCCCCCTCTCTCTGACTGTAACCATAACTAGGAAGCCTTGGTTCTGACCAGATGAGTTCAGGATCCTCTCTGTTTCCTGACCGCTGTTGTGTATTGTGGCACTGTGTGTATGTGTGTCTGTCCTTAGCAGAGTGGCAGAGTGATTTAACTCTGCTGAAATCCTTCCAGATCTTCCTTTTTGGCTTCCTTTAGATGGACGGATATGCTTAAACACCTCCCCCCGTTTCCATCAAACCCAAATGAAAAACGTTCTCTGGCCAGTAACAGCTCACTGGCAGCCTCCTCCTTCTTGCACTCTGAGACATTTCTAGCTTATGCTGCTGCAGCATTGTACCCTTGAAATATCCTTAAACTGTCTCTTCTGTATAGAAGTTATTGCTTCCATTACCTCACCCTGAACAGGGAATTGCTGAGAGAAATTATCAGAGCAGAATTTTTTTGCTACAGTAGAGGGCTAGAGGGGGTTCAGCCCAACTTTGCAGCAGCATTTCTGCATTTTACTGTTTAATTAGTTCTGTCTCTCACACCTGATTTATGGCCCTGTGTTCTAGATGTGAGTTAGACACGCCTAACATTCTTTCAAGTCAGAGAACAAACAAACATGCCACGTACATTGTTGTGCAAGTCAAGACACAACAAATTTGTGTTTGTAATTTGAACTATATACACAATACACAGTAAAACTACTGAGCCTTCTTGCCAGTGAAGATGGTGTTAATGTTGTCAATGCTGTCACCTAAAACTGTTCTTCGTCAGGAAGGTGGTGTCAAAATGCAGGTATGTTGTGGACACAATTTACAGAGCAGATCCAGGCAACATGGAACAAGAAATGCACACAAACAAACAAACAAAGAGGAAAGAAGACTGCTGGGTGGCGGATGTTGAACTGTCAGCACCTGGAGGGTTAAATACAGACACACCTAGAAACCAACAACTGGAAACATAATTTGCATATGCTGCATATTTATGCTTTATGTAACTGTATATTTGTTTATCACACTCATACCGAACATAAGTAAACTGGTTTTATATCTAACATTCTTTGTGCAGTATCCTTCTAACCTCCACCCCAAGCTGAAGGACATTTTTGCTAAGATACCACTTTATTAGTCCCACAAGTGGAAAATTTGCATTGTTATGGCAGCAAACAATATAGAAGTGTATTACATAAATGTAGATGAATATAGACGTGTAAACATCTATCTATCTATCTATCTATCTATCTATTTATCTATCTATCTATCTATCTATCTATCTATCTATCTATCTATCT
>JBBPDE010237506.1:0-12241 GCA_037974605.1 Nannopetersius ansorgii | reverse complement strand
GAGAGGGTCGAGCGGAGACGTGGTAGGTCTGCTGGATGTCAGGAGAAGTGAGACTTCATCAGCAGAGAGCGGCGAGAGAAAGCACTGTACTGGTATTGCGTACCAGGAGAAGTCACCAGTACTTCAGGCTGATTAATCAATGTTTGCAAACTTCATGCAATTAGTTACAGGATCTAAAGTAAATCTGGTTGCAAATTCAGGAACAGAAATATCCTCTTCTGCCTCCTCAGCTATCTCAAATAAGCATTTGTACTCAGTATAAATAACATCCCAGTGGGGATGTCTGGTTAGCAGTCCTTAAATGAGTTCAATGCTCATCACATGATGTGCACTTGACACTTGTTAAAGGCAGCTATATAGTGGCATGCCTGTTGAAAAATCAGGATCTAGAATAAATGTGTTGTCAACCATACCGGTGTATACCGATCCTATGTGCTGAGTTGATCAATACAATTGTTCTCTTCTTTTGGCTTTGGCAGAGGGATCGACTCCACCAGGAGTACATCCTTAGTCTGAAGAGGATGATTGGGGTTGCTCAGCTATATTCATCTATTAAAAGCATGAAAAAAGCAGGCTGAAAACACACCTCTTCTGAATCATTATTTCATGGCTTTATAAACTTAATCACCACATTGAGGGCGTTGTAGTTGGAGGTTGACAGATATGAAATATCTTGTGCCTCAACAACAGGTGTGACTAGTAAACTACTGGTGACCTCTCCTGGTATGCAATACTGGTACCGTACTACACTGTAAGAAAAGGACAAAACGGACATTACACTAGTTTTGGAAAGGATTCACATTCAAATTCACATTTATAACCTGGTTTGCATGCATATAATCAATGACTATTTTAGTGAATGCTGATCTTGCAAGTGGAATCACACAGCAAGCTTTTATAGCTTATTTTAGAAGGCACACAACTACTCCAATGCCTATCTTAACAATACAGCATCCCATGGGCCAAACCACTTAAATAACTTCTCTTCAATATGAGCACATGTGGTGGCCTGGGGTAAGAGACCCCCATAGTTATTTATTTTGGTTACATTTTCTTAAGTTTGTAATTGCTTTACACCCCTTTGGGATCTCTTGGAGCCGCAACAGCGGAAGAAGAACACCCAATACAGCAGGTATGTATTTAACAGCACATTCATTAAACGTTCAGAGGAGCTCCATAACACATGGGAATATCTTCCCACCCTGGACTGGATTCTCCCCCCCCACATAACCCACACATGATGACCCAGCAAACAATGCACTGCACAAATACCTTGGACCATACACACAGCAGACAGGAAAGAGGCGATTAAGTACTTAACACTAAACACTAAACAGTGACCACTGCAACCTCCCACACTATGAGGGAGGAAAACAAGAGGAGGGACAGAAAGACACATCTAGCACTGAGGGGAATGTAAACATTATACATGTGCTCACACAAGGGGTAGGGGAAACAGAAAAAACAAAATCAGAAAGAAAAATAACCAAACTTAAGAATCACGGGCCTCTGCACTCTCACCCAGAGGCCCAACTTAACCAAAATAAACAAAAAAACAAAACATATAACCCCTCAGGCAACGCCTGTGTCCATCTATTATCCAACCTCGATCCCGGGGCTTCCTCTGCCATCCAGCCCACTACAGCCGGTCCTGCATCTCTGCAGCAATCTCTGGTCCCAACTCCCCCAATATGGTGTCCTTCCTTCTAGTCGGCCTCCGTCCTGCCACTGCCGCTCCTGGTCGCCTCAGGTTCAGCTTCCATACTTCACAGACACGGCCGGACAGAAAGCCACACGTTCTCAGACCCATGATTCCCCTCCCAGCCACTGGCTACATTCACTCACACTCCCAATAGCTTAGCCACCTCCCTTTGTGCTGGCTGGGGATTGCAGAGGGCTGAGTGGCTTCGGTTCTCTGCTCCGGTCTGCAGCTGTGGCCTGTCCAGCCTGGTCACACTCCCTCCTCTCTCAGTATTGCCTGATTGGCCTCGGTGCCTCCTCCACCAGCCACAATTGGGTACCTGCAGCACAAAGAAGGCAAGACAAAAAGAAAAATAAAGCGACCCCGTGGCTGCTGATCCCAAAGTCAATCTGATTCTCCTCTGGACTTGGACCACCATGCCATAGTCCACTGTCATCAGGAAAGCCAGACTCAGCCTACCGCCAGCCAATCGATCGCGTGAGGATTGGGGCCATCGAGGACCTACTTAACTGTCCATGGCGCTGCCCGATTACAAATGAAGAATTAAAGACACCTAATTTACACAAAATCACAAAATCAATAAGGGAAAGAAAACAAAAGAAAATAATAATAGTAATAACAAGAAAATAAAGAAAATACCCTCTAAATGGCCCAGACATGACATTCCCCCCACCAAATGGTTGCTTGTCCCTGAGCACTACTCACAGTACCGGGCTGGCTTCACACCCAGGTTGGCCCGTGAGGACCGGTGTACACCTTCAGCCGGTGGAGCCAACTCGACACCATCCTCGATATCTCCAGCAGGCTCTTCCCCAGCCCCTGTTGCCTGGGGGTCTTTCTGCTTCGGGGCCTCCCTACCAGCCACTGTTGCTGGTGGGTCTACTTGTCTGCCCCCATCAATCGCTGTCCCCAAGGGAACTATGTTCACAGGTAACCGTGCCTGTACCCCCCAACCAGGCCAACCCAGGGGGACTGATAGAACAGGCTGAGGGCTGATGCTAGCCCCCCTACATTCATCCCCCACCTCCACGGACAGCTGTGGATGTTCTTGATTGGACCCTCCTTACCTTCTGGCCTAATCTGGAACACTGGGGTCACAAAGTCCTGCTGCTTCACCACCACCCACGGGCTGGGTTGCCAAAACTTCCGGTCAGCAGAAGTTCTGCAGCAGGACCCGTTCCCCCAGCGCCAACACCCAGTCTCGGCAGCCAGAGTCTTGGTAGCGCCTGTCCCCCTCGCGGCACCGCTGTCGCCCCTGTTCCATGGCCTCTCGAGGGGGTTGGATGAAGTAAGAATAGCCCGAGGGGCAGCGACTCACCCTTCCCTGGGCAGCCCACCAGGCACTCCCCACACTCCTTCTGCCATTGCTCCACATCCTGTTGCAGACCCAGCCAGCAGACTTGTTCCTTCAGAGCACCCACCATCCGTCGCCCCCGTACATGGCCCAGAGCCCTGTGATACTCTTCCCATACTTGGTTTCTCTCGGCGCTGGGCATTACGTCTCGCCACCGCTCTTCGCCACCCAGCCACTCTCGGTGTTGGAGCACCCATTGCACCACTCGCTGGTCTTCCCGCTTGGCCCACAGTCACCGACCTGTCCCGGAGAGACCTTGCTGTTCTTCTGCTGATGGCCACGTCTGGGTCCTGGCCCTGTTGCTCTGTCCACTCTTCTTCAGCCCCGACCTGGACTACCGGCAATGCCCCCAGCCGTCGGGACAAGGCATCAGCATTATGATGTTCCTTAGCCAGCTTGTGGCACAACTTGAATTCGAAAGAGGCCAGCTGGCCAGCCCAATGCTGCTCCACTGCCCCCAACTTGGCAGTCCTGAGATGTAACAGAGAGCAGTGATCAGTATGAACATCAAATTTGGCCCCCCACAGATAATCCTTGAATTTCTACCGCCCACTTTAAAGCCAATAGCTCCAGCTTGCACTGTAGTTTTTGTTATTTTTCTCGGCCTCATGTAAACTCCGACTGGCATACGCGATCACCCGCTCCTGCCCCCCTTGCAGCTGGGTCAGTACCACCCCTAGACCCTGCAAACTAGCATCCGTGTAGAGGTGGAATGGCTATGTGTAATCAGCGTAGGCTAATACTGAGGCCTCAACCATTGCGTGCTTCTGCTCATCGAACATCTGCTGGCACTCCTCCATCCAGGCGACCTTCTGCTGGGACAACACTCCCATGCCACCCAACAGACCATGGAGTGCTTGGGCCTTCTTGGCAAACCCCGGGATAAACTGCTGGTAGTAACCAATGAACCCCAGAAATGACTGCACCTCCCGCACCATCATGGGTCTTGACCAACTCCGGACTGCCTTAACCTTTTCTGGGTCTGTCGTCACCCCCTCCTGACTGATTACATGGCCCAGGTAGCACACAGCCAGCACTTTTGATCAGAAAAACAACATTCAGGAATGTTGTAACATTCAGGAATACCCTATGACTATACAATAGCATCTAATTTTACTTCAGGGTCAGGTTCGTAGAATCCCATCTGCTCTTGTGGGGTAAGGTCGTTCTTTTGTGGTCTTTTGTGCATGCAGACAGTCCTGCATGTGTCAAAAAGTACCACACAGCAGATAATCGAAAATCTTCATGATATTGTCTCATTTTCAAACTCGCACATAGTTACTGTTATTGAAGATATATTTCAGAAGCATAACTGTAACATAAGTCAATCTGTTCTTGAAGAAATTTCAGAAGTCATTCATAAAGTTAGTCCTTTTTCAAAAACTGGTCAGGACCCTTTTCCACAGACCATAGAAGAAACACATATTTTAAAAACAATTTTGATGTAGTGGAACCCATTGAGTATGTATTTAACAGAGCAAAGAAAAGAACATTTGTTTATGTCCCACTTTTGAAGAATTTGAAAAAATGTACTAGCACAACCAGATGTTTTCCAGCAAACTTTGAATCCCAGGGACAACAACCAAGGATACTACACATCCTTCGCAGATGGTTGTTATTACAAACAAAACCATTTCTTTGCTGGTATAGAGTTAAAATTTGTAATTGGTCTGTATATTGATGAATTTGAGATTGCAAATCCACTTTGAAATTCCCGGAAGAAACACAAAGTTACTGCAGTTTCCTGGATTCTTCTTAATTGGCCTTCAGAGTTCAGAAGTTGTCTTCATTCTGTCCAGGTAGCACTCCTGGGCAAAAGTATTGATGTCAAGACTTATGGGTATGACTTGTTTTTTGCTCCACTTATCACTGATTTAAAAATTCTTGAAAAGGAAGGGCTTTTTCTGGAAAACTTGAACAAAAATATTAAAGGAGCTGTTTTCGTAGTATCTGCGAATAATCTTGGTGCACACAGACTCGCAGGTTTTCAGGAAAGTTTCAGGGTGGAAAAATTCTGTCGATTTTGTTTGGCTTCTTTAAATGAAGTTCAAGTAACTGAAGTGCGACGAGGATTTTTTCAGTTAAGGACAGTGGAATTGCATGACAGCTTTGTAGATCAGTTGAAAACAAACGATGAGCTCAGTTGTGTCAATGGTGTGAAATCAGAATGCGTCTTAAGAAAGCATCTGTCTTTTCACCCTGTAACAGGATTCCCCCCAGATCTGTTGCATGATCTCTTTGAAGGCATTGTCCCATTTTAATTTTCCATGCGTCTCCAAAGGTTGATTTCAGAAAAATATTTTTCACTGGATATGCTTAACAATATCATACTGGCATTTCCGTATGATAGTTCTGATCAACAAATTCAGCAAAAATTCTCAGCAAAAAAGACTATTGCGGGTAATGGACATGAGAATTGGACACTGCTTAGACTTTTTCCTTTCATGGTTGGTCATCTTGTGCCAGAAAAAGAAAAGGTGTGGGAGACATTAAAGACTTTAAAAGACATTGTTGAACTTGTCTGTTCCTCTAAATTCTCAGAGGAAACACTGTGTTATCTAGAGACACAGGCAGTTGCTGAGAGAAGTTTTTCCAAATGAAAAGCTTAAACCAAAACACCATTTTGTGGAGCACTACCCACATCTGATTCGCTGCTTTGGCCCCTTAATAGACATGTGGACTATGAGGTATGAGGCAAAACATAGCTTTTTTAAGGTAGTGCATGATTGTCACAATTTCAAAAACATTCTGCACACTTTGGCAAACAAACACCAGCTTATGGAAGCTTATCTTCTGGATTCTTCAAATTTCTTTAAACCAACACTGCAAGCGAACAATGTGAAAATTTTCAAAATGTGTTCACTTGAACCATAGTTGAGGTCTGTAGTTCAGAGACAGTATACAGGTCTGAATGTAGTGACTTTAGCAAACACAGTCTCCTTACATGGAACCACATACATGAATGAGATGATTGTGTCCACAGGATCTTGTTCTGGTTTACCAGAGTTTGGGAAAATACAGAACATTTTTATAGTAGATGGTGAGGTTTCTTTTGTGATGAAAAACATGTGTTCATGGTACATTGAGCATCTGCGATCATATGAGGTGGTTCAGAGCACTTTCTCAGACTTGGTTATTGTTCACCCTCAAAACCTAATGATTACTACCCTCTAACAGCATACAGAATTGGAGGAAAGCTACTTGTATCTCTCAAAAGATTCTTAGTTTGTTAATGCAGTTTAATGATCTGTATTAACTCTTATTCTTATCTTTCAGTACTTTTTTGTTTTTGTTAATCTGAGTGATCCTTGTTCCAGACAACATTCGGAAGTTAAATATTCCGAGCACTCCCTCATCCTTAGAGGAACTGAAAGACATCTTGTGTGACAAACTGCAAACTGCCAAGGGGTTTTCTCTCCAATATGAAGACCCTGATTTTGATCATTCAAGTGACCTTGAAAGTTTTTTGGGAGGTAGCTTTCACCCCTGCAGAAGATGAGGCCAGCTTGTCTGATTTCACAGTTGACACAGCCAGTGTTTCATCACGGACCTCATCCTCAGCCAGTTCTTGTCACCGGGCAGAGCAATGGCCAGCTGTATTTCCTATACCAGACTTTTCATACGCTGTGGAGTTTCGACTACAAAAAGAAAATTAAGTCTATGAAAAAAATGGTAATCTGCACTAATTGTCTCTTGGGAGATAAAGATGGAAGTACTGGACAAAGTAGCTGAGCATATGTACTCCTTTAAAGCATATCCCACAGATGCAGATTTTGAGAGTGTAGCTACAGCATTGGTTCGCAAGCATCCATGTCTAAAAGAGCCAGGCACTGGAATGGGTTGGAAGGGATGGAAAATGAGCCTGAAACACAAAATGGGCAACTATCGACAAAAATTACACAATGCTGGATGCTTAGAAGTTTCTGTAAACAAGAGAGAAAAAGAAACACCACAGAGAGGTATAGAGACCCAGGCGTTCTGAGATAAATTTTCTTCCAGATCATGTACATGGATTTGATGATGAAGCTCTTGAAAGAGAGAGAATAACCCTTGTGGAAGAATTGAGGAAGAAGGATGCTAATATGACACTTGTTAACCAAAAGATGGACATAACTCTCAACAAGAAGGCGAGAGATAGTTCATGATGAACCTTTTGTTTCAGTGGCGATGGAACGATTGCCAGGTCTTTTCACAGAACCACAAGTAAAATTAATTAATTGTCAAACTTTGCTGTTAAAAGTAGTAATAAGGGAAAAACATTATTTTGTGATTGTTGCAGATTGTTGTTTATAAACAATAATTGACATTATGAACAATACACTTATGAATATGTATCTTGTTATATCACAGTTATTTAACTGTGATTTATGCATTTTAGTATGTGTATTTACGTGTTATGTCTTTTTGTGTGTATTTCTCTGACTATTTAAGGTATATGCAGAATTTAAGAGAATTACAGGAATTAACCTCCACACAGCATTCCATGCCTCTCTTGACAAGATTTCAGCACCTCTCCTCAAGATGTACAGAGCCAAAGAAAGCAATGCAATAACTGCTCTGTTAGAAAGTCTGGATGAGCATGTATTATGTTGTGTAGTATGTATTTGTTAATCTATTGTTGTGTCGTGTGTGGGAAACTTGTGGGGGAGAGAGCCATTTAACTTTAGTTTTGTCCTTATAGACCACAGGCATGACAAAACATCGTAGAATAACAGCACTTAAAGGACTTCCATATTACTTGAGGGAGCACGCCCCTATTCTGAAGACTTGCATGTTAAGTTTTTAGGAGTGCTATTGATCAAGTACAGGGCATCATTATGTTAGTTTAGCTGTAGCTAATTCAACAAGGTTCCTTATCCTGTCTGTGAACTAATAGCTTTATATTTTGAGGGATTCAAAAATGCCAGCAAAAGTAAATTTTATTTATTTGATATTTACATCTTTGTTTATTGTATGTTTATTGCATTAGGCAGCTGACTTTTTGGAAACCAAAGTTGGCATGAAAATGGGCATCCTGGAGATCATTTAAGATGGAGCAATCCCACCCAAGTCAGAGAACAATATAATTGTGCTGGAGGAGATTGTTGTCCTTGAGGGACTCGCTGACTATCCAACTGCATTTGGACTGCTTTTTGGGCTTATTTATGCCCTAAACATTGAATTCCCCAAAGAATGGAAATATATATTTGAGACCATTCAGAAGGTTTTTCTTTTCCTTGGAGAGCAGTGCTCAGCCCGAACACTCTTTAAAGACTGTTAAAGAGCTAGTGTGCTCAATTTTTTGCACCTTTATTTCTTGATTGACCTGATGTCCTAGTCAATCTGTTTCGTGATTACAGAAATGTTTTATCAGCCGTTTAATGAAGAATAACCTGCAGAGTTTATTTGCAGTAGAAATTATAATGGGATATTCATTGTGTCAGAGCTAAATTGTGTATTTCAGCGTCTTTATTTATAGCTTTGTTTTGCTGAAATGTTATCTGCACATGGCACTCTTATGGTACATGAGAAAAAGTAAAGGATAGCTTTCTTAGTTCCTGCAGAATTTATTATGGGTGCCTAATTGTGTTACAATGAATTGTTTCGTTAAAAATATTTGTAAAATTGATACACATTTTATTCACTCATGGAACTATGCTAAAATGTTTTTGAAGATTGCAGCAGTTTAAGAAGTGAGCATAATTTTTCATAGAAAATACCCGTTCTCAATCTCTTCTTTTTGGTATACTGGTAAAGGCAATTGCTTGATTTATTTCATATTTGCTTCGTACCCAGCAATGTGTGAGTGCATTACTGTTATGTAACTTTATCCATTGGAACAGTGTTTTTACAAAACTTCAGTAATAAATGTTGCATTTCATGCATTTCATGCATTTCAACCAAATCTAAAAGTTTGGTTAATGTGAATATTTTAGTAGCCATGTAAAAGTTGCTTTTGAATGTTTGTTGGTTTAATTCAAAAAGTTAAAGTAACAAATTACATCACCCATTTTAAGTTGATATGTCTAATAAGATAATGTTGTGTTAGTGATACTTTGACTGAAAGTTGACATAACGCTAAATTATGAATTGGGCTGACTTTCAGGCCTTTTTCAACCAACTTAAAAATATTAGTTAGTGGAACAAATATATACCAGAAGTTGAGAGAACTCAAGAATGATGATGTATTTAGTTACATAAGAATCATTAGTTGGGATAGCCAAATTTTTTTTTACAGTGTAGGAGTACCTTGCTTTATGAGTGTCAGTCTGCTCTGTAGGGTAGGGTTGTCCATGGCACAAGGATCATACCCCCAATGCTCCTGTGAGGTATGTGCAATAACATTACCCCAGGATTCACACATGCATCTGGTGATAAGCATACCGAATACTATAGCTAGTGCATGTGGTCGTGGTCACACACAGATACTTATTGCTCCACCTCCAGGCCTTCTGGCCTGCAGATCCATAGTCAAGAACACTGCAAAATTCAAACTCTACCACACAGTCAGTACCTGCAGTACAATTAATCACAAGATCAGTATTCCATTCGTCTTTTACTGAGAAAACTTCAATAGCTCTCTCCATCACAGCGAGTCCATAGGACCTCTTCACTCTGTCTGTGGTGCTCTTATTGGAACACTCAGAATACTCTGTTTGATTCTTTTCTCCCTTTTTTTTCTCTAGAGATCATCCTCCTCAGAGAGAGGGAATGGTAAACATGATTGACAGTGTTCCAAGTATACACAGTGTGCCTCTCATTCCACATAGGCCAGGGTGACGAAAAGGATGCCGGGGTTTTCTATACTGGACAAAGCCTACTGATTCCACCATTCTGCACTCTCTACACTGTGGGGATCTCCCTGCTTCATTGGGTTTGAGACGAATTCTGCTTAAATTGCCAGAAATCCCCTTTGGAGCCCCGACTTCCCCCCACAGCAATAGAGTGAGAATTGGGAATATTCTACTTTTTATTTTACCTTAATCTCCCTTGAACACCCTCTTACAGTGTGAGAAGCTCCCAGAAGGCCCTTTCAGCAACCTTCACAACCGTGGGAGTGCCCAGTAACACTTGGAATGGACCTTCCCACAGAGAGTCGTGTCAAGGTCTCTTCTTAATCAATTTTATCAGCACCCAGTCTCCTGGTAGCATCTTTCTCCTGGGGGTCCACCGGCTTGTCTCCTGCAATTAGATGATCAGACACAATTTGCTTATTCATCAACATGTTTCTCATATAATCTGCCAGAGTTTGTTCAGCTTCCTCATCATCTCGAGTAAAGGGACTCAGCTCTGGCACTCAATAACTTCTCCCATACAGTATCTCAAAGGGAGTCAGTCCACTACTGTTTGGGATTATATGCATACTTAAAGTTACCAGAGGCAGGCAGTAAATCCAGTTTTTCCCTGTCTCTGCCGTAGTTTTTCTTAATTTTGCCTTTACTGTGCCATTTTGTCTCTCAACCAGACCTGCGGACTGGGGATAGTAAGCACACTGATTCTTCAGCTCAATTTTCAATGTTTCTGCCATTAATGTAATAACAGCATTCACAAAATGTGTTCCATTATCACTGTATATTTTTTCAGGAACACCAAACCTAGGTATTATTTCTCTTACTAACGCTTTTGCTACTGTAATGGCATCGGTGTTCACCGCAGGGAAAACTTCCACCCACTTAGAGAACATATCGACTATAACTAAGCAGTATTTCTTTCCTTCACATTTGTCAAGATCAATAAAACCCATGCAAATGTGCTGGAAAGGGTATTGTTGTGGTGGAAATTTCCTTCTCTTTGGTCCTATCTGTCTTTGTGAATTTTTTTTTTCACATATAGTACACACGGCACAAAATTTCTTTAGAGTAATTTGTAAACCCGTATGTTGTAAATATTTTATTTATTGTGGCTGTCACTCCCGCCGTTGAGACATGACTAGGTCCGTGGCTCAAAATCGCTGCGTACCTAAAAAGGCTTTTAGGTAATATTAATTTTACTTGTTGTCAGCGATAAAACCCAGTATCACCTTTTTTAGCACCTAGTTTAATCCATTTATCCATTTCAGATTTCGGTGCATTCTTCTGCATCTTTAATAGCACTTCAGAGTCTAACTTTGTATCTTGTACAACATGACATCATGAGTGTTGCCTTTTTTGTCACCTGATCTGCTCTCCTGTTTCCTTCAGCTATGGGGTCTGTGGCTTTTGTCACCTGTGAAATTTCAGCCAAACAATTATGTGTCTCTCTGTCCTCTGCTGTAGGCGGGAGAGCGTAGGGATCTAACCCCGTTCACCGCTCTATAGTTAAATGTGGTTGAAATAACAGCATAGTCATATACAACAGATGTCGAGATGGTTACAAATATGAGATTTTATTCTGTAATAAAATTACAGAAACAGCGTGTGGCATTTTTAAAGTTAATGGATGAAACAACAGAGAAAACTGAGAGCAGTATTCAACTTTTGTAAGTTTTCTTGTTTGTCTGTTTCTCCCACATATTTTTCAAACCACTGTAGCAGCTTCTTAGCTTTTATATTATTTAAATTTTGGTGAGTGGGTAGTATTAATAATATTGTACCTCCCCCATTTTTGACATATATTGGGAGAAACTTACAGACTCTGAATTAGTACACATGCAGCAAAGCTTTAATTTGTTGTGAGTAGTATCTATCCCATACCTTATGTCAAAATTGATTTATGACCCTGTCATAAAACATGTACCCTGTCAATTTCTGACAGTTGACTAGGTTTAAAAAGCTTAAGATTTACGGCTGTGGGAACCACCTGGGGTTTATCACCCCCCTAGGCGGCCCCCACTGGCAGTGACATGGTCTATTCTATAACGCCCACATCTATACAATATATATATATCGAACAGCGTTTGATATGATAACCGGTCAGAACAGGATGGATGGCTTACAGGATCTGGAGCGTACGCCACCACGGGATTCACGACCCATATTTCCGAGAGATACGGATATGGATACAAGACCAAGGGGCAGACTACCCAGAAAAACGTGGATTGAGCATCTTCATCCTGAATTACATGGGTTGCCGAAAAGACCTGGACCAGTCAGCAAAGTACGGTATATTATTGATGCGGGTCACACTCAATCGCGATGGTGTAGCACCAACGGGCATATATGCGAATATATCTTTGACAAAAAGGAGTGCTGTGCAAGATTTCTCAATGTTATACTTCCTTGTGAAGG
>JBBPDE010237491.1:0-12242 GCA_037974605.1 Nannopetersius ansorgii | reverse complement strand
TGTGTGTGTGTGTGTGTGTGTGTGTGTGTGTGTGTGTGTGTGTGTGTGTGTGTGTGTGTGTGTGTGTGAGTGTGTAAGTATTGTGTGGTGTGATATAAAGGAGCTCAGAGCTGGGACCAGATCAGTCAGAGAGAAACACAAAACTCCTTCCTTTATGGTTTTCTGTGATCCTGTGCATTAACTGATCTCTGTTGTGGTCCTGCAATGGCAGCAGTCATGAACAAGGACAAGTCCAAAAAGGAAATGGCAATGGAAAAAGCAGATAAAGGCGAAGAGAAAGTGGCAGCTAGGAAAGTGGAACCCACAGAGGCCGCTCCTGCGACTGATGGCACAGCCGGTCTGTTTACAGCCCCTGGGAACATTTACTCAGCCATCCTGAGCCGCAACGAAGCTGTGAAAGACGAAAAGAGGCTGAAGGACTTTCTGGAGCTCAGGGACAAATACGTGCGCAAGAAAGTTGTGTTTAAAGACCCTCTCTTCCCTGCTGATGATTCCTCACTTTACTACAGCCAGAAATTCCCCCTTAAGCTGGTGTGGAAACGGCCATCGGTGAGTGAGCTCACCCTTTTCCAGCCTTACCATGTTCTATTAACATTTTTACCAAGAAAGTAGTTTAGTAATAGTGCAACTGGTGACCTGGTGGTTAGGAAGTTGCCCCTGTGATCAGAAGGTTATGGGTTTGAATCCCAGGACTGCCGGTGGCACCACTGAGGTACCCTTGAGTAAGCTACCGTACTCACACACTGCTCCCCGGGTGCTGTGTTCCTGACTGCCCGCAGCTTCACTTGTTGAATGGGTTTAATACAGAGGAAGAATTTTACACTGTTCACACTTTACATAAAATAACAGACAAACCTCTTCACTCAAAACTCATTTGCACGAGTAAGTTTAAGACCCGGCCAAGGCCATGCCCAACCTGGCACCTCTGAATGTAGATTTGCAGTCAGGTTTTGTCTTTTTGTTAGTGATATGCTTTTGAGATTCATGTAGATTTGCAGTCATATAATAAAATATACTACAAATCGTTCATGTTAACCCTAGAATCCGCTGGTTTATCATTCAGTTTTTAATCTTAAGGCTTGTTTTATTATAAGAGGCATTTTACACTGAAACACTGAAAGCTTTTAATATTTTGTGTATACGTATAATTTAGCGAGAAAGAGTTAAAGAGAGACACAGAGAGAATATCGAAAATGAACTACATTTAGATCATTTAGAGCAACCGTCTAAAATTACCACCCCCAACCAGCTAAACACATTGCGAAAATACACAATTTTTAAAAATAGTCAATAATTAGGTCAAAAAATAAACACAAAATGCTGTAAAATGTGTACAAAATCAGATAATCTTCTGTTGGTGTTGTTTCACTTTTGTGTTATGTCCTTTCACTTTTGTGTTATGTCATGCAAAATAAATTTGTTACAGAAGTGGTTCTTGTTTGTTTGCATTTTCTGTGGTTACTGGAAGGCACCTTTAGTAACCACTACCAGTGATTACAGAATTAGGAGAAAACTTTTATCCCAGAGTAAACTGCTTACATGACACAGAGACACAAAGACAGGAATAATATAGAATATAAATAAAACTCTTCAGAAAATGCCATGTACTAAATACAATAATATACACTACTGCAAATATCAGCTACAATAAACTTAAATTATTAAATGGAATCAATTCGAGTGTCTCATCTTATTTGCAAAGGGCAAAGGTGGCTGCAGGTTTTCATCCCACCTGATTTTTGTCTAAAAAAATACAACAGTTTTAAAGTGATTTGGTGTGTCAGAGCAATTCTGTATGCATTCAAAAATGTTTTATTTGTCACACACAGTGAGTACTTGTAGTGAAATGTTACCCCCAGGACATTACAATTATCAAATAATTAAAACTCATTAATGAGACATTGGGAAAGGCTAGACTAAGGTAGTAAAAATCTACAAAATAAAAGTATATTTAAAATAAAGAAACATTACAAATGGAAACAAGACGTGTACAGTGTACATATGCTGCCATTAGTTGTTAATAATTGGAGGGATTTCATTCTCCACAAATTACTGACTAAACAAGACCCTGTGGTCATTTCCTCTCTGAGTGGGCAGCCATGCTGGGGCCTGAAATAAGTAGGCCCTGCCCCATTGCATGCCGTTACAGAATGTGAGAGTGACCCGGCCAGAGCATGTCTGGGGAATAGCTGAGGCTTAGCGTGCTCTTGGGTCTCAGGCACCTGACTCTACACATCAGGTTCAGTAATGCAGGCACTGCAGGGCAGCACAAACCTCCCGCGGGGTCAACGCCTACGTCCTCCGAACCCGATAATCAGCTTCTGTCAATGCTCCTGTTTTACAGCTCTAAACCAAATCCTCACCATAATAATAACCTCTCGTGTTAACATGGGGAAACGCACCCTTAAACTGAAAGAAAGTGCTTTGAAGTTATTGATTATTATCAATAAAATAGATCTTTCATCTATTTAATTGGTATTTAAAAATAAATAAAACACATTGTTCCTACATGTATAAGTGTAAAGAGTGAAAAAGTGAAAGTGATCATTCTGTCATACGTGAACACACCACAGCACACAGTGTGAACAGCACAAAATTATGTGCATTTAACCCAGTCAAAAAGTGAAGCCCGGTGAGCAGTGTGTGACAGGCCACTGGCAGTCCTTGGATTCAAACCCACAACCTTCTGATCACAGGTGCAACTCCTTAACTACCTGGCCATCAGCATGCTTGGTGGTGTGGGAGGTTTTAAATGCAGTCTAAAACTGTTTTATTGTGTTGGCAATGGTTGAGTAGAATGCCTGACAATGAGAAGGCATAGCAGAGCTCACTTTGGTGTGCCTTGTTCCCTGCATTTAACCCATTCACCCCGAGTGAAGCAGTAGGCAGCTGATAATGCAGCGCTCAGGGAGCAGTGTGTGGGCACAGATGTGGGGAATGGTGAGAAAGTGTAGGGGGGAAAGTTCATGAATTTGAACCTTTAGCAATGCTGGGATTCGAACCCATGACCTTCCGATCATAGGGGCAACTCCCTGACCACCAGGCCACCAGCTGCCCCGGCATAGTTTGGTCGTTTAGTTCAAGCCAATGGGATAAGCCCCAGCACCCCTGAGACTCTGGTCAAAGAATAGCATGGATGAGTGAATATTTTTCAATTTTGACCTTTTCAGATCATGTAAAAATTGACGATCCGCCACTACAGGCTCCTGAACTCTCTCTGTGCTTGTTGGATGTCTTTCGTTAGTTCGTTGAGTTTAAGTCTAAATGTGCAATATCTTGCAATAAAAAATTATCATTAGGCGCAATGTCTTATTATTATGTGCAATGGTCTTAACATGTCCAGTATCATGTGCATATTTTTTGTTGGATGCTAAATCATTTTATTATATCCAATAATTTATTATAATTATGTGCAATAGACTTATCATGTGATTATCATTTATCTGATACTGGTCAACTACTGCTCTCTATAGTGTGCAATAACAGACTTGTAACCATTATTTGTGTTACTAGTAAAGCACATAACTGGAAGTTATTTATTTATAGTATTTATACTGCTGCATTTCTCTATATAGTATAGTATATTTCATTTAGAGTATTAACTGGTTTTATTTTAGACTTTTTATTTTATATTGCTCTTCCCTCTATGTCTCCATGTGACTATACAGTCTTAACACAAGCAATTTCCTCTGGGATCAATAACGTTTTCTGATTCTGACTAACCTTAGGATCCTTAAGACATATTGTGCACAGACTACACTGAAATAGTGAAAATATTGAACATAACAAATAAAATCAGTAATTTTCAGAGGATGGATGCTGAAGGGGTTAAAAAGCATTGGTATGCTACTGAGGCTTTATGACAGATAACAGGTGGTGTATATAAAAATGCAAAGTTGGCACTGATGTGCCTTGTCATGCCATTTGTTGGACATTGCCAGCTCAGTGAAACAGTTTGGGACTGCGCTTCAAAGGGACACACTAACCACATTGCGACTGTGTTTACGGACTGTTTACTGTGCATATTTCCATGAATACTATGGGAGAAAGTGTAAAGCAATGTCATAGTCTATACCCACATTGCTAAGTATAGTCTGTCTATGTGCATCAATGATCCTTTTAACTAACGGCTCATAAATCGGTGATAAAAGCCTCTCACTCCTGTGCTGAGCAGCTGCTGCAGCTTTATGAGACTCTGTCACTTTATATCTTTATTTTAAAGAGCAGCTTTACGGTCAAGCTACTGTAGTTTTATAACCGAAATGCCCATCTCTGTTTGTCCCCCATCCCCCGCCCCCGTCGTCATTATTGAAAATATACCACTTCAGTCTGCACATGAGGGGTAAAGCCACTCAGTATATGGACCCAATATATTGCAGTACTCACTTGTATTTGGTTGGGGTGAAGAGAAAAGGCCAATTTACAGACTGAGTAATCTCCGAGGTCTGCCCTCTGCTAAGCATCAGCCAATTGTAATCACGGGGCGTGGCCAATTAGCATATCTTCTAAACGTTCAGAGCTCAACATTTACAGCTCAAAAATCCCACATTTAGAGTCGCTGTTTGTAAACACTGCCACTCAAAGACTTGAGACTTGACTTGGACTCAGTAAAAATGACTTGTGAACATCTCTATCTGATACTGCACCTGATACACTCTTGCACATCAGAGTAGAAGCATTTTGATTTCTATATGATTTATCTAGTAGTAAATATCACACAAAATCAGGTACTTTTGTTTTATCTGCATCTACAAGTGAACTACAAATGCAAAGCATACATAGGAAACAATGTAGCAGCCAGTTCTTCATGGTATACATTTATAATTATTAACCTCCCTAAACCAATAGGCAGCTGGTTGCCTGGTGGTTAGAGAGTTGCCCCTGTGATCAAAAGGTAGTGGGTTTGAATCACAGGACTGCTTGAGACACCACTGAGGTACCCTTGAACAAGGTACCGTCCCCACACACTGCTCCCTGGGCGCTGTGTTCCTGGCTGCCCGCTGCTTCACTTGGGTGAATGGGTTAAATGAAGAGAAGAATTTTGTGCTCGAGTGGGCTGTGGTGAGTTCATGTATGACAAATTGACACTTTACATTTCTATGTTTCTTGTAATAGAGTGTTTCCCAGCCATGTGCCATGCATTTGTCATGCTCCAACGCACCCGGTTCAACTAATTATCTAATTACCAAGCCTTTCCTTGGACAAAGTGGCTGTCTAAAAGGAAGAAAAACATTAAAATACGCAAGTTTGAAGACCTCCAGGACTGAGCTTGGGAAGCCCTGATCTAATATATCTGAGAATAATAACAACATGTAATCATGTTACAGATGTAAGCAAATATTGCATTGGGACTCAAGTCCAAGGTCTGTTATTGGTGTAGTGAGGTGTGTTCTCCTAGTTGGGAATTCAAACCCCAGTCTTCTATGTGGAGAGTAACAATATTACCTACTACACTACACCAACACTCAACTTTAAGATGATATTCTCCACTTTGTTCTCATTATCATCATTTCATTACAAATGTCATGTCTTAGAGTGCAGAGCCTTCAGTTGCTTCGCCTCAGAGGATTATTTGTATAACATGAGCTTCCCACTTCTTCACACGAGGTCTCTAATAAGGGCTAATGTGTTCGTCCACTTCAGATCAAGTGGTTCTCAGAGCTACATAGAGAGTTGAAGCACATTAATTATAGCTCTGCCTGCACACACATATTAAATGTCCTGGTACTGATGTCTGCTTCTGTTTCCCCCAACAGGAAATTTGTAAAAATCCCCAGTTCATTGTCGGAGGAGCTAACAGGACAGATATTTGCCAGGGAGACCTGGGTAAGACATTTATTAAAGGAGAAATTTCACTAAAGCATTAAAGCAAATAACCACCAACAAGCACTAAATAAATACAGAGGAGCTTAATTATCAGTCAACACTTTTGCCAAAATTATTCTTAAAATAACTGTAATGCACATAATTCCAATATTCATTTTTAAAAGTTCCTTCTGATCATGTCTTTAGACTACTGACCACTAGGTCTCTTCTACTGTCTCCTAGGTCTCTTAGCCCATTTGATAATGTGGGAATCTTTATCAATAATATACGCAGACACAGACCAAGAAAATAACAATGAAACAAAAAATTGTATATTAATAATAGTCAAAATACTCTCTCTTAAAAAAAACCAGATAAACTGACCTGACTAAACTAAAGTAATCTCAAATAGACTCTGTATCATAGACTGTATACACTTTAAACAACTTACTGTGATCTATAAAAGTGGACAGAAGGACCAGTATGGTTTTTGTAACTGCTCTGCTGTAAAAAAAAAACAAAAAACAGCACAGACCAGCATATGTTTTGTTTTGGATGCTGGTATGCTGATCACTCACCATTACTACCTTAGGTGACCAACTAAACCAGTACCAGACCAGTACTAACCAGATTAGACCATTAAAGAGGTCATGCTGGTCTAATCTAGATTTTTGAGCAAGTGAGCAAGTCCGTTTGAAATTACACCACTTGTCTTGAGACAAGTGTGATTATTAATGCATGTGCTGTTTGCACAGTGCTGATTAGTGGTGAATACTTCACCAGTGCAATACTAACGATCTTCATTAGCCTTGTAGCTCCAGTCCAAAACATTCTGCAGAAACTTTCATATGTCAAAGATTGGATGCCCAGATAGATTTAGGGCATGGAGGAAAGTACATTTCGGCAGATTTTATTCCAAACTGCATTGGCTCTGGGAGGACAGTCTGTTCCCTGTCAGAAGAAAACATACTTTTCAGGCTACAGTCACTGTAGCTTCAGTATCTTCCGCTAGGGTGCATAAATACATATTTCACTGCAATATTATTTTGCATTGACTCCATACACCCCATTTTCAGTTTATGCTCTGGAAAAGTGAAAATAATGTATCTTCAAAAGCAATTGAAAGCAAACAACTGGGCCTTAGTAATCATGTTGTACTTTTAAATGTTACAGTTATGTTTGAAGTAATGGGCGGTGACTAAAATGGACCCGGATGACGTTGGACATATGTGGCCAAATGACGAGAAATAAATGTTTGATTTTACTAAAAAATCTTTCTCGCGGAGGTTGCATTGCTTTTTCTGTCAAGGCCTCAAAGCTTGATGTGCCCGGACAGCTGGAGCTCTACGGCTCTTCCCGAGGCCAGTTGTGAAATCCTGACCCTTATGACACAAAGCCAGGTGTTAGTGGGCATGCCAGGGCTGAGTGAGCCAACCAAGCAGCCACAGAATCCAGCGACATCACAAGACTGGGCAGGCTGACAAGGCCGAGTGTGTGAGAAAGGGGTGAAAATAATTTGTGAAGGAACACATGAGGAGCCAAATGTACACAAGAGAAGCTCTCTGTAACCTCACCCCGACAGCATCTGTTTTCAGACGCTCCGCTGACCAGCCTGAGCACACCGGACCCTGTCCTCCCAACACATAACGCGTCACACAAAAATAGCCCAGTTACGAGCCACACATGCCCTGCAAAAATCATCTTCGTCTTAATCAGGGCAACATCAGTGGAGCGAGCCATGCCAGAGGGGTGTCTTGTTTCACAGGCTATGCGTACCAGGCCATGCAAAGGGTTTAAATCATGTTTACTTCAGCACTTGTACAGTACTACAGAGGTCCGGTTCTTTCGGGAACCTGCATAACTGGCATTGAGACATCAGCAGAATGAATGTCGGTCATGTATGTGTGTACAGTTTGTGCTAAAAAAAGAAAGGTGACCAAGTTTAAGATGTTTGCATCCATCATGGTAACTTTTTCTCCAGGATCAAAAGACCTGGCCTTTCCCTTGACAAACCATCCTGTATGAGGGTTCACTCTAAATGTCATCTATTTTGAAATAGAAATATGCTAGCAGGCCACTTTATTAGCTCCACCTTCGTTGAGACTATAGGCCATGCACTGTTTATATAAACCATCTTTTAGCCCATCTTTTACCCTACTCTGAAGTAGTTGTCCTTGGCTGTATATGTTTTAGTGGTGGGACTAACCATAACCCAAGAGATAAATTCCCAACACTACTTGGCCTTGTTTTATAGTAACAGAAGCCTTTTCTTAAAATCTGCAAATCACTTTATAGACCTGGTTTGCACATCAATTACTCACCCACTGATGTAAATTATAGTAAGCAAAACATTGATGTGAATTCTGTAATGTAACAGAGCTTCATTCTTTTAATGAAATGATATCCTGCAAGTTAATAACTGTTCAGTTTCCTGAAAGTAGGTTTATTTCCCTGTCTGCATTCAGTTTACACCCTCTTAAAAACACAGTTATACACAGTGTGCTGTACTGATATTCTCAAAACAGTGTGACACACACTACTGTACTACTACCATGCCAGTGTCACTGCTGTGGGTCCTGTGGTCAGAAACTGACCCATGATGCATGGAGAAAGGGGCAGCTGACAATTATGTACCTTATTTACTGTGTTCATACAAGGTCTACATTTATGTTTACTCTGATCTTCTGCAGGAGATTGCTGGCTTCTGGCTGCCATTGCTTGCCTAACTCTGAATGAAACCCTTCTGTACCGCGTCGTTCCTCCAGACCAGAGCTTCACTAAGGACTATGCTGGCATTTTCCACTTCCAGGTGGGTGATGGTGGCCTATTGGGTAGGATACTTGCCTCTGGACCAAGAGGTCATGGGTTCAAATCCTACCTTCAGCATCTTACCACTGGGTCCCTGAGCAGGACCCTTAACCCCAAGTTGCTCCAGGGAGATTGTCCCCTGTAGTTAGTGAATGGAAGTCACTTTGGATAAAAGCACCTGCTAATCGCTGTAAATGTACTTCCAGGCAGTACATTTACAGCGTTTAGGTCCAGAAAGCAAAATATTAAAGCCAGGCAGTTGGAACAACACTTTTATTTCCTAGACCCAAATTACCCATCTCGGCTTCCAGGTGTGTGTTATGTTTTTCACAAACAGTTTTCTCTTTCCCACAGTGAGTGAAGTACTTTAAGCCAAAAGTTGGTGATTATGACAATAATCAATCGAAAACCTTTTTTTTTCCTTACAGTTCTGGCGCTATGGCGAGTGGGTGGATGTCGTTGTGGATGATCGACTGCCCACATGCAACAACCGTTTGGTGTTTACCAGGTCTGGCAATAAAAATGAGTTTTGGAGTGCTCTTCTGGAGAAAGCCTATGCCAAGTGAGTTTCAAATGTATCATCCACATTTGTGTATTACTTTAATAGTAACATAAAATGCGGATTTTAATAGCAGTCATGTTGCCATGCAACACAGTCTGTGATTAGGTCACTGTCTGGACCAGGTAGGCAAAAAGGGCAGAACCCTGTAGATTCATGGATTTCTATTACAAAAAGTTTTGTGTTGCTAGAAGATCATTACAATGATGCATTTATCATGAGATGTTTGGTTTTTTTGTCCCAGACTGCATGGCTCCTATGAAGCCTTGAAGGGAGGAAACACACTGGAGGCCATGGAAGACTTTACTGGAGGAGTGACAGAGTTTTATGAGATCAAAGATGCACCTAAAGAGATGTACAACATCATGAAGAAAGCTTTGGATCGAGGTTCCCTCATGGGCAGCTCCATAGATGTTTGTTGGTTTTATTTATATTTGTTTGAATGTCTTTTTTCAAGTGACTTTTTCTACTGCTTAACATACTGCATCTTAATAAAGTTTCAAGTGACTAGCATGAAATGTGAATAGGAGTCGACAAAAATGGACAACTACTGTGCGACACATACTGTAGTACAAAACAGAAACCATTTTAAAGCATCCTTTTTGGATACAAAGCACCTCATGGACCTAGTTTATAACTCATTTGTTTTATAGGCCTTTATTAACAGTATTGAAAAGCTGGTCTCATCTACTTTTGTCCTAAACATGTTATCAGGTTGAAGGTATTATAGTGACAAACTGTGAAGGACACAGTATCCTTCTAATTGGAACATCCTTTGATGACATAGTAGTCTAGAAATGTAGCAAGTAAACCACAACCTCGCTTATGTAATACAACTCATGCGTGTTTTCTTTTGCTTATTATTGTTGGTTTGTCAGTTTGTCTTAAATGCGAAGCACCTCATAGACCTGGGTACCTAACACTTTCACTCACACACTCACTCTTAGCAGGCTGAAAACTCTCCACCAAAGGGCACTAATAACAAACAGCATTTGGTGGCATACATATAACAGTATGTCATATAGCCTCAGAAGCACAATAGCAAGTCTGTTTGTCAGAACTCATTGTAGCTTAACACAAGCGTTATATGATGAGTTATATGATGCAGATCTCTCCATGCTAATTGCTGGGTTATAAGCTTTCGTTCATTAGTTACATTAACCTTGTACCTTCAGAGCAAACTAAATGGGAAAAAAGTGCACACTTACAAATGTGTTACATTTTAAACTCCTAATAATTTGTTTGTCATTGTTTTACTTTTTTATTCATTCACTCTCTGCATTATGTTCTCTTCTATCCTCTTATTCTCAGGCTTTGGTTCCATCTGCAAGTGAGACAAAAACTAACTCGGGCCTTGTGAAAGGCCATGCCTACTCAGTCACCGCAGTAGAGCAGGTAAAAGATCAGGGGAAAATACTGCACCTGCTTTACTGATATCTATGCACCAACTGACCTTAAGCCAAATCATGGGGGCCACAATTTGTCGAAATCCTTGATTCAGTTTGTAGGATCATAGCATAGCGGTGGTTCCTTGGACTTGATCTTGTCTTGCACCCCAACTCAGTGAGGGCTTGATAATGGGCTGATTTCTTGTGTCTGGTATGTGTGAGCATGACAAGTATGAAAACTGTATTCAGCATAACGGACGTTCCTGAAAAATGCTCTTAAAATACCCTGGGAAATCTCACGCCTTCTAATGAATGTGTTGAAGTGTACAGGATTTTTTTGAACATGGACTTTGTGTGGCAGGGTCAACAAGAGGACGGCAGGGACACGCGTATTCGTCTGGTCCGTCTGCGGGACCCCTGGGGGGTTGCTCCTCCCCCCTCCTGCATGACCAGTGACTGGACAAATCTAGCAACCTCTGAGCAGGACAAGAAGAGAATGGAGCCTGCTGAGGCAGGGGAGTTCTGGTTAGTCTTCTGATTCTAGAGCTAGACAAATGACATAAATTTCTAATCGTAATGTCGTGTTGTGTTTTTAAAGCAAGAACCCATTTACTAACATGGTAAAAAGTTTTCATGCTACAGTACTTTAAACCATAACTCGCCATAGCCCTTAACAGCTTTACACCTTAACACCTCTCTTTACCATCAGGATGGGCTTTGAAGAGTTCCAGCAGACCTTCACTAAGCTGGAGATCTGTAACCTGACCCCAGACGCCCTGCAGGATGATGAGATGCTGAAGTGGACTGTGTCCGTGAACGAGGGTCGCTGGGTGAGAGGTTGCTCTGCTGGGGGCTGCAGGAATTTCCCAGGTGGGCTTTATTGTACCTGAAATATTGCATGAGAGACAAATTTATATAATCTTATCTCTTATCTGTCTTACCTTTCTCTGCCCCCTGTGACACAGACACGTTCTGGACAAACCCTCAGTATCGGCTGCGTCTGACTGAGGAGGACGATGATGAGCCGGATCACGGGGTGAAGGGCTGCACCGTGGTGGTGGCGCTCATGCAGAAGGGCCGGAGGAGAGAACGCTGCCAGGGGGGCACACTGCACACCATCGGCTTCGCCATCTATGAGGTAGGACAGGGTTCACCTCTTAAAGGTCTGACCTACACTTGCAAATCACTCATTAAGAAATATTAAACAAATAACCAAATCTATATCCCAATTATTCCAACCATAAACCAGTTGAGTTGATGGTATCAGCTGGTATTGTGTGTAATCAGACATATTGCCTTGTTCTTGTCCATTGTATGTACAGTGACATCCTAAAATTGGACGCTGTCATTGATATTCTATCCTCTGTTTAACTCACTTAGGTTCCAAAGGAGGTACGACTGAGAGAGCTGATCTCATCATGTCAGATCTGTAATATCTATCTATCTCTCTATCTCTCTCTCTATCTCTCTATCTCTCTCTCTATCTCTCTATCTCTCTATCTCTCTATCTATCTATCTATCTATCTATCTATCTATCTATCTATCTATCTATCTCTCTATCACTCTATCAATCTATCTATCTATCTCTCTATCTTCTCTCTCTAACTATCTATCTATCTATCTATCTATCTATCTATCTATCTATCTATCTATCTATCTATCTACCTATCTATCTATCTATC
>JBBPDE010237463.1:13635-23945 GCA_037974605.1 Nannopetersius ansorgii | reverse complement strand
TTCTGGGATTGCTATGATTCTGATATAATTGTGCATTCTTAGCTTATGTTAAATATACATTTTGCATTTGCAGACTTGAGTCTGATTTTTATGTTTTTGACAATTTTGACAAAACTGTAAAAGATGCAAAAGGAGACTGTACATAAACAATAACATATCTCTCCTACTAACAAAAATAATTGATAGAGATTAAAAGTTCAAAGTCTAAACTTTCTACAGAATCGACTTCTTTTGATGAGCTACTAAGTGAGAGAGCATTGATTACAACAAAGTAATATAAAACTACAATGTGCTGTTGTTATGACTGACTTCTGAGAAGTAACAAAGGAATAAAGTTCATATGTGGAAGGATTTAATTACTGTAGATAAGAGTTGTATTTCCCTCTGCCTCTCCCATGGTAGAGTAAGAGGAAGAAAAGGAAGGAGCAGCAGAAACCCAAAGAGGAAGCCCACCCAGAGCCACAGCCCCTGCAGGACCTGCAGCAGGAAGTGAGCACTCCATGTGAACAAGTCATAAGGTGTGTGGTTGTTAAAGTAAACAAAGGCAGCAGCTTTATTCCCTCTTTATTATACCCCTTCGAAATATGCGCAGTGATTGTACATTTAGTGCTGTAGTATACCCATGTCCTACATCGGTGAACTTACCCATCTTTTTCTTCTTCCTGCACAGGAAAGCAAAAACTGAGTATACCTCAAATTTCCGCTCTCCTCTTCAGTATTGCTACAAAGATGGTACCTGGGTCAGGTCCAGAATATTTGGAGAGGAGGTAAGCTGGGCAATGATTTCAAGTCATTTACCTTTACACCACTGATAACTTATGCTGTATATCAGAAATATTAATGTTTGCCACCTCCCATATTCTATAAAATAATGTATTTTTGTTTCCTATTCACTATGAAACAAGAATATTCCTCACATGGTATAGATTTCTTAGCACTTCACATTAAGATTTTGTTCACTGCTCTTCAACTTAAGGATTTCTTTACTCCTCTATACTGGAGAATGCATATGTTATATGCGGAAAACAGTTACATTGAAAATTTGACTTTACAGATGTGAAGCCCTATTCAGACTTTAACGGGGAAAATTGATCAATTTATTTCTGCCAGAATCTGCCATGTCAGTGACTTATCTCTCCTCCTTCAAGAAAATTACATACTTGCCCATTTTTCCACAGTTTAAGTGATTCACTCTAATGAAGATGAAGATACATATCCATGTGATTTTATAAATTAGACTCACATTAAACATGGAGACTTTCTACAACTGCATATTTAGTCGCCAAGCCATCCATATTAAAACGTTTCTGAATTGCAAAATAATAGTTGCAATGAGTCATTTATTTGTTCTGAGTGGTAGAGGTTCCATTCTGTTTGGAGAGAACAGAGAGTTAGAGAAGTGAGATCCTTTAGGCTGATTAAAGGGCTGATTAAGAGCAGCTACAGGTGTAAAGCATTACTTTATATTAATGAAATAATCAACAATTAGGTTTATATGATAATATGGCCATGTGGAAACATATACATCTGTAGAAAATACAACCTAGTAGAAACACATTTCATCTTTTATAGTCTTTATATATTTGTTAAAAATCTGAATGGCCATACATTTAGTATTTAGACTATTTAAGGTTTTCACAATACAAATGCATGTATATGGATTTTCATAAGCCGAAATGTTCCAACGGTCTAAATAGTATCTTGTGTGGAACTATGCAGAATATCGAATCTTAAGAAGGAGTACAGGTGAACAACGAGAGAATGTTCAAAAGCAAGAATTTAATTTGAGGCTTTTTTGTATACTACTACCAGTTGTTTTATTTTCTCAAGCAACAACAGTATGTGCGACTTCTAGCACTGAATATGAAGGATAGAGTACAAAATTAAAACCTTTATGAGATTGTAGCAAGTATGAGATTGTTATCCATTGAAGTAAGATGTACAAAGTGAATCATGTGAAAGCTTTAGTACATGAAAGTATGAATCAGAGGCTAGTGAATGTGGATCTATGGTCTCTCTAATAACTTGTCTATGTGATCGTTCTTGCAGGGTGGAGAGTGGTATCATGAGGTAAATGGCTGCTCTGCTGTATTATTTGCTTCGCTCTTTTTATATGTGTCCCTCAGATACTTACTCAGGGTTGTGTGGTTTGGTCCATGTGTGTTGTGTTGTGCTCCTCCATTTGATATGATTTACAATTAGGCCTCATCATATCATACAGTTCTAGATTAGATGAGTATGTGAATGTGTGAGAGACTTCAGTTGCTATTGAGTCAGCAAGATGCTCACCCAGCATCCTTTCCACAGAACTTTCAGGTTGCCTGTGGTTTAGCTGGTTATGTTTTTTGTTTTTTTTTGCTTCCTAAGATGCTTAGTACATAAATTATAGTATTCAATTGCATGTACCACATAGGAAAAGTCTTTAAAACACTTTTGTTGGACTGCAATCTATTAGCTGGACACCATTTTTCATTTATGGTTAATGCAGATTGCTGTAATAAGAAAATCTTATGTAGGAGAAGGAAAAATATTTTTCCGATGTTGGTTTATCCCCTTATAGGCCCATGTCCTACATTTTCTTTATATTTAAAATTTCCCCTGAAGTCCACTTACAGAGTTTGTGTGGTTTTATGTACCACCTACGTGACGTTACTTGAAAAACAGTCATTATATTCACTTTTTTTTTTTACCTGTCTTAAATCCAGCGGAATAAACAGGCTGTTTTCTTACTGTCTTAAGATTGATATGTTTAAATTAGCTCTGTTCTGATTGCATGCCCTGTTTCGCACCTCATTCAAAAAGCAGTTCAGACTAGTAACACTCTCTTTAAATGATTGTGAACAGGCAGGGCTGAACTGCTGTAGGTTGAATGGGTGTGACTAAATTTCTGTAAGCCAAACTGCTTTAGGCTACCAAGGTGATTATATATAAATGTTTTTATATATATTATATATAAAAGTTTTTTGCAACATCACAAAATACTGAATGAAAAACTGGCTGTTTACAGCTTAATATCCATATTTTACCACATGAGCTGGGGAATTAAACATTCATACATACACTTTTATTTCAGAAGGGTTGGGAACATTTGGTTTTATATAATATGGGCTCTGCAAATTGATTCTGTAAATGTATGTACTGTTTTGATAAAACTTATTTTGTAAGTACTATAATTTATTTAGTAACTATTATGAAACTAGTTTGTGAGCTTTAGTTGTGAGAGTGAACAATTGAAGTGTGGACCCACTTACAGGTCTTTAAGGTGATGAGTTAAGAACAACTCGAAAGGTTTGCTTATTAGAACTTTTACAGTGACATGGCATAGGGTCATTATGTTTCCCCCTGGGATTCTCAAAGTTGTGCCTATAGGGAAAAGTCTACACTCCTCTAGAACCATGGAGTATGTCAGGCTTTTACGTTGGCATGGTAGCTGGACGTCTGAACATCTTTCAACTGATCAGGTGGCAAAAAGTCCATATTCACAGCCAGAAATCTTTTTATGCCCGTGTTACTGGAGAGACTGTAGCTATAAATCTGCATCCCCACTTAGCTGAGCTTTCTCATGCATTTCCTGATTTTGATGATCTTGAGTCTTTTCAGGTAGGAGTTTATTTCATTTTTCTCAGCTACAAAAGTACACAGTGAAAGAAAGCAACATTCCTCCTGAGCCATAGTGCAACATAAATCAACATGAGACTACAAACCTTTAAACAGGACAGCACAAGATTTTAAAACACAAGCAAACAATACAAGAGTACAGGACAGGACAGTGTAAAGTACAGACCACAAAAAGCAGGACCAGTACCAAGTGAGAGCAAATACAATGATTTCTCAGATATGGTATTTTACTTGTTAATTAGACAGAATGAGCCTTACATGAAGTGATTTTGTACACAAGGATGTATCAGTGAGTTTAGTCCTGTCTGACTCTGTCATGTAACGTTTTATGGACAGTGCATTCCCACCTCTGTAAAGATTACAATGGCTTTTACCTGCTATAAAATGTACTGTTGAAATAGCCCCATGTTATGTCAGTCTTGTACATATTGACCCAGTAAATACTCCGTCATATCCTGTGGGAAAGCAGTTTTTCCTGGTTTTCTCAAGTGTGAAGATGCTCAATGAACTTTTCTTCTTATCTCTCTGTGATGCAAATCAGTCCAATAAGTACTAACCTGTGTCAACATTAAAATCTGCACTAGAAATTAAAAAGTATGCCTGTGTTGTTTTATGTGGCAGATTTGATGATAGGCTGTAAACTCTCTAGCTAATGCCAATGCAATCTGTGCTAACACACTGTGTTAACTAAAGACAGTCAGGTCAGATTGTTAGGATGAGAGAGAGTACAATAGAACTTTTTTTCTTCAGTTATACTGAGATCTCTCATCCTGTACAAATTGGTCATAAACTGCTTCAGCAGCCTGTGTCAATATTACCTCACAGACATACAGTACGTCCAGAATCCTTATCTGACCGGAATAATACTTAAGTCCTTAAACTAATGATGCAATAATTCCCTTGCTTATTGTCCCAACATGCTTTGTTGCCTATTGAAGATTAACATTTCTGTGTATGATAACTTTCTGTCTTTGAATCAGTACTTTTGTATATAATTGCTTTCTCCATTTTTCACCATCTGACTTGTTTTTTGATTAAAAGCTGACGCCATGTTTATATATTTTGACATAGCAATCATTCAAGTACTGATTTACAGAATTTATCTATGCCTTTTCTTGAGTGCTGATGTCCTTTTTGGTTGCTATTTTAGGTCCGTGAGTTGCGGGAGAAAGCAGAAGTCTATAGGAAGAGGGCCTGGGGTACACACTTTTCTCGGCAGCACCTCAGCCAGATCCTTTCAGAACAAAACTGCCTGTGGGAGGCCTCTAGTGCCTCCTCACCCTCCACTCTCACCGAACGGGACAGTCACTCCCTCAGCAGTCCAGTTATCGAGGCCTTGGACCTGGCCAGGTGAACTGACAGAGCAAAAGTGTCTTTGATATCTTCTCTTGATTCTCTATATCAAGCTGTATAAAACTCAAATCTCAGCAGATAGAAAAGTATTTAAACTCATGAAAAGATCCTAAATTAAAATAATATTTAAAGTATACTATAATAAATAACCAAAAGCCTTCATGTCAAAAAAATACTTGAGCAAAAAAGAAAGAAATGGATAAAATTTTATGCATTAACCAGGGTTACACAACACAACATGACTGACACATACTCTAGAAGAAACTGAGCCTGAAATTAATCCGGTGTGAATAGAAAAAACATCCACAATTACATGTGTGCTGTGAAGGCCTCATGCTCATGGCACCTGTTGTCAATTATTCATGAACTGTTCTCACACTTTGGTGTGTGTAGCAGGTTCTGAGATCATCTCCTCAGGTGCAGTTGTGTGAACTGCAGTGCCAGTTTTGTGATACAGTAACCTCTCACTTGCTGATGCAGATCAGCGGTCACAGATTAATTTTTTCTGAGAACCTTTTTTTTCTTTTTTGTGGCAATATATATATATATATATAGTATTTTCATGCTAAATTAACAAGATAAATATAATTCACAAATTTTGTAACAAATATATAAATTCAGTTCCATTTCCATATAAAATATAACTGTATAAATATAGAAAGTGCGTCTTGAAATGGTAAAATACTGTTATTTATTACTTCTTGCTGCTGATTGGGAGCATCTCAGACTCTCTGTTCTTAGAGTCAGGAGGTTTGAAAATAGCCAATCTGAGAACGTTATGTAGTGCGCAGACGCTAGCCTGCTACAGCAAGACTGGAACATGACTGCTCCAGTCATGCTGCAGTTTATGTAGTATTAGTGTCTAAACATATGGGTAGAGAAAGTTTTTTCAACGTTTCTTTTGTGTACGAGTCT
Source organism: Nannopetersius ansorgii (assembly GCA_037974605.1). Taxonomy (NCBI): domain Eukaryota; kingdom Metazoa; phylum Chordata; class Actinopteri; order Characiformes; family Alestidae; genus Nannopetersius; species Nannopetersius ansorgii. The sequence continues at coordinate 18,059 of JBBPDE010237463.1, read as the reverse complement.
TTGTTTTGGCTCACCACACGCTGCTGATGCTAACACGGCTAGCGGTATCGACCCGTTTTTTAAGCATTTCCTCTAGGATCAATAAAGTTTTCTGATTCTGATTATTTATTTCTCATTTTGAATCATCTGTGGCAGCTGCATAACAGAATCATTGTTTCTCTTGTTTTTCGTTTTGTCCTTAAAGCCCTGTATTTTTATTACTGTGAATTAAATTGAAAGAGGCGAATATGGGGTTACCTTTACATTTACTATAAGGGTAATGCATTAAAATGAAATTAAAGTGTTCTGAGAGCATATTTTGGGGCATATTTAGGGTTTACACTTTAAAAATAGGCATTTTTAGGAATTTATTTCACCAAAATACAACATGGTTTTTCAATATATGCGGGTATTCTTGGAAAGTAACCCCCACGAAAAGCGGGTGGTTACTGTATGTGGACAAATTGTTCTATTTTGTGGAATTATATGTTTTAGTATTGTCATGCCATCTCATCAGTATTTTAATTTGTGCTAGCACATACATTTTTTGAAACCTCCAGCACTACCAGCTCAAACATTTTACATATAGCCCTGCCTTTACTCTAAGTGTAGTCAGTCAGTCATTCATGTGTGGTTTCTAACTTTGGCCTATTTAGTTTTGAGACTAGGCTAAAGTAGCAAACAAGTAATGGAAATCACTCATTGTGAAATCTGCATGCCTAAATCCCAAAAAGTTGCTTGTATACTTTCTGATACTTCCAGCTACACTGTCCTGGCACCTCCAGTGTGAAAGAGTTCAGACATGTCTTGGCTGATTGACATTGCCTGCGGTTAGGGGAAATTGGTACACAGTTATTACACAATCATTATACAAATTAAACTATGATGGTTCTCCTCTGTCCAGTTCAGGATATCTGTGCCTTTAGCAGTTACTTTATTATTTATCTAAAACTCTTTGTGTGCTGTACTATTAAAGGGTGGATAGTGTCAGGGGCAGCACTAGTCCTCGGGAGTCTGTCTCCTTGTCAACTAGTAGGAGGAGCTCTCTTGACCAGCTTGGGCTTTCCAAGGGCCCCACCCTTCCTGTGCAGAGGAAACTTGCATGGGAAGAGGAAGCAAGTCCTTGTGAGAGGGGCATGACAGAAATAAAACATCAGGAACGAAACGAGTCAGAAGAGGAAGAAGATATAAATGAGCATTCAGAGGACAAAAGGGAGAAGTAAGTGGCAAACCATTTCTTTCCCAATTCAAACATCAATTGAGATGTACTATGACAGTTATCAACTTCTTGGATTTTCTGTCAACGTTACTTTCCCTTTCGTCACTGAAATTCCAAGCTCATAGTAATGGGTGGAAGAATACATGTTTATGTAAACTTGTGCTCATCATTTACAAGCCTTAAAGCCTTGCATTAGGGTGGGGATTTCCAGGCACATTACCATTCATTTTATTTCTTTTCAGCATACCAATGTGATTATAAAATGATTCTTTATGTATCTTGATTTTTGTAGCTTACCTCAGTATAGCCTTCAGATATTTGTTCTTATTTACAACGAATGTTACATTTAAACATGTTACGTTACATTTAATAAGTGCCAACATGCACTTGTTACGTTGTGCTGTGGTCCACTCATTCTTTACATCAATGTGGGGGTTGTATTTGTTGACGGGGGTAGATTTTATTGACGTGGGTAGAATTTATTTATTTTTTGACGTGATTGCAATGGGGTTCTCCTGTTCAGCAGTGCACGCAAAGCTACATTCCTGATCAAAGGGTTCCTCCTCAACCTCATGCTGGTCGATGAGCTGCTCTTGGCCTTTGCCATGCCATTTAAGACTGACAGACATATTTGTCAAACTGAGGGAGGTGTGGATTGTACTGATCTTTAAAAAACTGGCTTGGATGAAATGGGCCACAGCAAAAAGTGGAAGGGACGTGTCCCTGGCATTCCCAGCGTAAAATAACGTCTGATAATGGGTCCTTTTCACATTTCCTATTTGCCACTTCTGTGAGCTACTGAAGCATACAAAAGCAGTCTAAACTTAACAATACATAGCAGATACAATAAACAATAATGGCTTCCAGTGATAGTGTCACATGCAACAGTGAGCAGATTGGTTGGTGGGCCTAATCATGTCAGTCAATTGAAAAAGAATGAAAGAATGATAATTTGCATAACATAAAGTAATATTCATGAATATCAATTATTTGCCAAGGCTACTTAGCATATTTGAATCATGTAACTTTAAAACATAATTTTTCATCAGATGAGGGCGGATTCTCTTTCCACCTTTACTGTGTGTCTTTACTGTGTGCTGATTCTAGATTTAATTATGAATTTTACATGAGGTGCTGTCATTTAGGATCATAGTGCCAACAAGTGAGCCCACATCACCCTCAGCTGGGCCTAGAAGCTCCACCGATGAGGGCAGGTTGCCTACACCCAGGCTGAAAAACATGCTGTCTGCACAGAGGACCCATCATGACCGCACAACTCCAACGACTGGTAACAAGTGCAGATCATGTCCATTGCCCAGCCATCTACCACTGACACAGCATTTCTTGACAAACATTGAGCTTAAAACATTCTCAGTAGTCAGTTACCCAGCTTGGACATGAATCCATTAAACTCTAGAAGCAGTTTCACTATGATTTAAGCCTGTCACAACAAGTAACACTAGACCGCCCAGTTTTATGTTTCTCTGTTCCCCATTTAAATAAAAACTCTGAACAATTTGGCATGTTTACCATCTTTGTCATGCACTCCATGCAGGCACCTTTGGTGTAAAGTGGGGTTTTTAATATTTAGAGAAACAAGGCAACACAGTTTATATGGGAACTTTGTGAACTATATGTGTACCGTGACCGCAATTAACACAGTTAACATTGTAGTTCTGTATCCGTGCAAAATTTTTCGACGGGGCTGTGTGGCCACAAACCTGTCAAAGTATCGGTGTGTCTTTACTGGGAAACCTTTGTGTAAAGTGGCCATTTTTGTCACGTGTGAAGACACCACAGCATATCACACTGTGTTAACATTTAACCCATTCATCCATGTGAAGCAATGGGCAGCAAGCAACTCAGAGAGCAGTGTGTGTGTGGAGGAGGTACTTTGCTCAAGGGTACCTCAGTGGTGCCACTGTCAGTCCTGGGATTCAGACCCACATCCTTCTGATCACAGGGGCAACTTCATAACCACCAGGGCACCATCTGGTTTTGGTTCTGGTATTCATGGGGAAGCTATTTTGATGTTCATCATCTGCTTAAACATTGCTCCAGACAGCTGTGTTGCCTAATGGCAGTTGCCTCTTTCAGCAGCAAAGAGATCAAGGCATCAACTTGTCCTTCAAACTCCCCAGACCTTTTTCACATTGAGTATCTGTGGGATGTGCTGGACTAGTGAGATCCATTGAGGCTCCCCTTTGCAATGCACAGGACATAAAGGATCTGCTGCTAACATCTTGGTGCCTGATACCACAGCACAGCATATACCACATAGGTCTTTTATGGCTATATGGTGTATACAAAAAAGCCAGTCCCTTAGATCACATTACCTGCATTTCTGCTTCAGTACTCTAGTAGAGTGAGCCTTCATTTGATTCCAAAACTGTTTTTAATTGTGAACACAGAGGATTTATGGCAGTTTATTAATGACCAACTAGACACATTAATCGAAATAAAATAAGAGAGATGAGATAAGGTGAGCCTTTATTAGTCCTTTAGTAGTCAATGCTCAAATTGATCACTAATTATTTTAATAGACGTTTAAATTCATTTACTTTCATTAACTTTAAAATACACTCTAAATTAACACTGTTAAATGTATTTATTTGTTCATTTTATAAACATATCACAGTATTTCACTGGGCTCATCAAAATAGCTACTTTTGTTTAGAAGCTTTTTTAATCTGTTTTGAAGCTATGTGTAATCTGTAATCTGGCTTGCTGTAATGATTGCACAGTGTAGAAGCAGTGGAAGAAAGTGATGTGGTCTCATGACTCATCTTTCATTCTCCTTTTTACATGTTGCTGTTTCTTTTTTAAGTGGTTAAAGAAAGACTTCAGTCCACATCAGCTTCTCCCAACTGTTCAATATGATAGCAGATCTGCCTTTCTTAACATTATAACAACACTACAGAGACTGTTGTTAGAGACTGTGTAGTGCTTCCATTATTTGGTCATTGTCTGGACATATCAAAGATATGAAGAAGAATCCAGTTTTTGATGCAGGTGTTTTCCTTCTACCTGTCAGGAGGTGCTATGCTGGTGTCCCCTCAGAAGACAAAGAATACGTCAAGGGCAGCAAGGAGAAGCGAAGCACCACTAGGCAAAGCACACTCACCTTACAGACACCTCAATCAGGACTCACCTGTCGAAGCACCTAGAAAGGTACTAAACCATCCTCTGAAAATGGACAAGCTGTGAGATGCTACTCCTAAAGGTC
>JBBPDE010237463.1:0-13535 GCA_037974605.1 Nannopetersius ansorgii | reverse complement strand
ACCTGTCGAAGCACCTAGAAAGGTACTAAACCATCCTCTGAAAATGGACAAGCTGTGAGATGCTACTCCTAAAGGTCTTTAACTTACTAAATATTTAGGCATTTTCAGATTATTTAGATTATTTTAAAATTATTGACAAACTATAATAAATACAGAGATATAAGTTATACTGTGATCACTCACCTACATGGAATGTGGATGGGTAGCCTGAGCCCTTAACTATTTAAAGGGAAAAAGTTCAAAATGTACTGTTAAAAAGGTTATGTACATGTATAAAATGAACTTGCTGTGCCCCAAAAATGTTGTTAAAAACATCTTAAATTAATTTCTGTATTCTTGCTTGTAGTGTTTCAGTCTAAATTGCACAAGTTAGTAAAATGACCAGTGTTTCCAAACATTTGAATGGTAGTGTGTATCTAAATTGAACTGTGGGGCTATTAATCATTCACAATAAACGATTCAGGAATTAATTATAATTTAGAGTGTGAAATTGAAGTGTGTGTCTTAAGGTTTTAGAACGCTGAAAAGTTTAAGACTTCTGAGTAAGCTGTCTTGCTTATTATATACATGAATATTGATATTCATAATTATAGAATTTGGGAAATAGACACTCTGAGAAATGTAACTGCATGTGTGCTGTTGGCCAAAAGTAAAACTCTGTCATTACACAGGCTGAGAACGGTAGCTTGCCCCGTTCTTCCCCCGCTGCAGGAATGGCCACAGTTGACCCGCTCCCTCTGAGAGAAGACACATGGGACTCCCTTGAACCTTCTCCGGAACAAAAACCAGCCAGAGCTTCTCACAAACGAGCAAGCAGTGCCAGGCTTACAGGTAGCAGCTCACCACACGCCAACAGAATCCAGGGTACTCTGAGGAACCCAGAGTTTCAGCATAACGGTATGTTTAATACGGTTTCATATTCCAGCTTTTGATCTGCTTTAAGTATGAACAACTCGAAAGGTGTTCATCTGACCCAAGCACATTTACACCAATGTGATCGGCCTGTTGCATTGGTGGCGTACGGAAGCCAGACAAAGAGAATGGCCATAGAAACGTGACAATGACTCATTTACTGTCAGGGTGAAAAGAGGGAGGTTAAGTTACCGCCAGAAAGATCAGGAGAGTAATTTAGGTCAGTCTCCCATCCTCTCTTTCTCATTCTCTCTCTCTCTCTCTTTCTGGTTGTTTTTTTCCATGAACATGTCTGCATGCAGTGGCTGTTTTTTTCCACCCACTGTCTGCAGATGCTCACCTCCAGATGATCACACTACCTGGCCATGTTGAAATCTGATGTAATGTCAAGCCCCCTGGGATTAGTCTGACATCATCCACCAAACAAGTTTCATGGAAAGTCTTGTAGTGGAATTCTAACGAGTGGATTTTTCCTCACTCACATGGGACTACATGACTACACCGCTCAACTGCTAGCCACTGAAATGTAACACTTTGTGTAGATATGTGATGCTGATATCTTTTAATAGCCTCTTGTCTGTTCTCAGGTTTTGAAAAGGTTAGCAATGACGTAGCTCACCATCAGTGTGCTGAAATATTATGATAATAACTTATTGTCTAATCCATTTTAATTTGAGAGATATGGGCAGTTATACAACAGGATTTTTACATTAAAAGCTACAGACCACTAATAAAAGGCTTAAGTTGTTATTTCATGTTGGCTTTCTTTAAAGGTAACCTGGGACCCCACTGGCGAGGGCAGTTTGCGTTTCCTTCCAGTGATTCTGGGGTGTCTGACAACGGTAAAATAACTGTCATTAACAAAAGAGTTAAAGTTCATTTAAAAGGGTAATTTCCAGATGAACATGCTATAATCAGCTTTTTATCAGAATGGTTAAACACAAAAAGAATCAGGTTGTCTGTCAAGAGTGCACAGTAACCTAGTTTCGGCATTCATTGTCCTTTGATGTGGTGCATGTGCTGAAAGCATCTAATAATTTTAAATTGGAGATGTTGCTGGATTTTATGTCTATTTTATGTGACATATTCCTTAGTTTGATCAAGAAAAATATTTTTTTTTAAATTTTAATAAACATTTATCTCTATTTAATTGTTTCTAAAGGATCCTTATGAACGTTAATGTTAACATCTACTGTCTATGTCGTATCTTTAGAAGACAGGATGTCGCAGATCTCGTCCAGGTCAGCAGCTTCCTGCTGCATGGCGTCTCAGGTGCTGGACCGTGCTCAGCGGAGGAAAGAAGACTTTTGGGGAAAGAGTTAATCAGAGTCTATGAACGGAAATCACAGCTTTGCACTTTTTTATAGTGTGGTGCAAGTGTATTTTCACAGATGAGTAACAGCTGTGTGCAATGTTTTAGAGTAAATGAACTGAAGTTATCTTTTAATATGTTTAGTATGTTTTATACAAACTCAAATGATATAGCCCATATTTTAAACACTGTACATATGATTTTTTTTTTTTTTAATTGTTTGAATCATGCAAAACAAAAAATAAATACAATATTTGTATATGTTAGTAAGGCACTATTTTTGTACTTATTTGTGGTTAGATGTTTATACTTTAATAAACTTATTGTTTTGTGTTATAAAAATATTCCGAATTATTGGCACATGGCATTAGATTTGCTGACATGGGCAACATGACTATAGACCATATATCCAATGTATTTTAAGGACAGGTCTGTATGAGGTGACATATCACAGTATCATTATCGGTGCACTCGTATAGGCTGGCTGAAGAAAGAAAAGATCAATAAAAAGTACCTATATGTCATGTGACATCAGTCCCAAGTGTGGACACCGCTCAGTCCCATAATTCCTTTTGTACGAAGGGGCTTCTTGAGGACATAAAGAATAACAGTATTAACAAACTATGTGTGATTATTATACTTTATGTTACTTATGTAAACTCGTGAAAACATAAGATGCATGCTTCTGCAAAAGGGTATAATAAACTGCTCACAAGATACGCGATGTGGGCAGTAGGGGCATCTATGAAGGCAAAACTTATTGCAAACTTTAAATATTTTCTGAGTGTTTTCCAAAGTCTCTAAAAATCTAAAAATAAAAAAACAACCGTAATTTTTTTCCCCCCCATAGAATAGTGATTCCCAAACATTGTACAGGCCACCTCATTCCTCACTTGCACATATTGCATGTTGCTGTCAAACAAAACCCTCATATCTCCAAAATGATATATTTACAGGAGAATCAAACACATTCCTAATGTGAAAAGATTTTATTCCAAGTCATTTTGGGACATTTCTCTAAGACCCATGTTCTTTTTTTTTTTTACCATAATGTACAGGAAAGCTGCTATTTTCAAACTGAATTTCCAGGTGGACTTCTCTTGAAATGAAAAACAATTAAAATGGGAATACATGTTTTTCTTCTGACAGCTATACTATGTGAGATTTTGTATTTATTGAAATATTAGTGATGTAATATGTGGTCAGTGACACCGAACAACACTGAATAAATAAGGATGGTGGTTCACTCTAGAGTGCTGCTCAGAGATTTCTAATCAGAATGGCAATGCTCAGCAATCATATGAGGACACATACACCTGTGTAGGAGAGCCTGCGACGGTTAGGGAAGATCACATACAGCACAGGACACCACAGACATTACCAGTCCTCTAAATGTGAATAACCGCAGGCTACAGTGTAACTCACCATGCATGTGAACGTGAAACTAATTCCAGCACACACACATCAACAATTATGCATGCTGTGACGAGAGTAAAACACTAACAAATCACACATTCATACAAAACAATAACAAAGGAGCTCCTTTCATTTGAGTGATGAGTGTGATGAGCAGGAGAGGCTGCAGGGCCTTTCTCCTGCTACCACAGGACGGCTTTCACCTGAGTTGTGTGTCACGAATGTCACACTCACTCATCACTCAAGTATAGATATCATGTGTAAAAGTACACAGCACTGTCCAGAAGCACAGACTGAGCTAAAAAATAAATGCCATCCTCTTCTGACATTCCGCCAACGTCACTGGGTGGTTCCCAGTTTGGGAAAATCACTGTCGAACAAAGTAAGAAAATTAAGACTGATTTACAGCCTCTGCTCAGACTACATGCACTGTTTTTGTGCCTGAATAAAATAAGTAGCCCAGCATAAAGCACTCCTTATAACTTCAGTACAAATGTGCTAGACTAAGCTGCCATAGGCTGAATATGTCACTTGTCCATTCTTTTTTAAACTGCATATTTTACTCTTGCTAAACACTGGAAAGTTGTTGGTTGAATGACTATAAATGAAAGCTTTCTTTAAAATATGTGAATAATATGTAAAAGTGCACGTCTTACACCCTACTAACTAACTGAATGTGGTGATGGAGAGTCTAGACTGTCCTTTAATTAATTTTAATAATTATATCAGGAGACTTTTGTAGGTCAGTGGTGATTAATAAAACAATATACCGTTATGACATTTTCTAAAGAATATTGAACGTATTTTTAGTAAATATTAAGTGTATAGTAAATATTGTGTACATTAACTCAGTAGAGTTAAAAACAGTAGAGCAGTAGAGACGGACAGACAGATTGTCTCTCGGAAGCTGAGCGATCAGTGCGCTCTGTCTGGGACAGGTTCTCCTGCTGAGGGCCCGCGCCGTGTGGAGGTTCTCCTGCAGGAAGCGTGCAGGTGATCGCATGCACGAGGACTGTTTACACCGAGTCCGGATACGTTTCCTTTCGAGCTGCTGTTCGGGTCGGTCCGGTTCACCAACACCACCACTGCACCTGCACACGCCTTGGTGACGTCAGGCGCGACCTGCTGCAACCTCATTATTATTGTTGTTATTATTCTTTTTAATAATAAGGTTTGATCATCTGAAGTGTCCGTGGAGAGTCTCGTAGCAACGACGCACAGTGGAACTATTGGAACAAAAACGGAAAGAAGAAAACAAGAGAGAGCCTCTTCCCGGTGCCGAGGTGTGTAAATACAATAAACCGAGTGATAATTAGAACCGTGTCTGGACGTCATCGCACGGGGGGGATTTTTTCTGGCTCTAATAATAAAGACGCGCTGCTGCAATCGGCGCGCGCCTGGATACGCGCACGGCAACGTGCTTTTTTCTTTGCAAATTTCCAAACCCAACAACGTGAGTTCCACAGCAATAATGTGAGTCAGCCGTGACCTGATAAACTCAGGTATAGGGAGGTGACATCACACCGCAGTGACGTAGAGAAAGGGGCAGATGTGGGCCAGCGGCGCGACTATAAAGCGCGAGCCCTGCGGGGCCACCAGAGCACATCCAAAAATATATTAAACAGAAGAAGAACTACATCCCAAATCTGAAGCACAGAAGCCACGTGCACACCATGAAGATCCTGCTCGTGCTCCTCTCGTTCCTCACTCTGTGCGCCGCAAGCCCGCGCCCGCTGCGTCTCCCCCCGCGCTCCCCCCCTCTGGACAGCGGAGCCACCTGGAACAACCTGAGAGTGATGACCAAAGACGTAAGTCAGAGGGGAGGGGTGCATGGGGGGGTTGGGGGCATTGGACGTCAAAATTGCTCTGAAACCCAAAATTTCAGAGAGTGTGTTCACGAGTGTGTTTTTTGTACATGCAGGCGCAGGAGCGAGACAGAGATCACGAGACCCGTCTCATCCCAGTAATCCCCAACGAGAAGCTGCAGGTATGTGTATGAGTATAAAGAACAAATAGCATTCATATATGCCTGTAAATGCATAACCGTATACTGGTATGTATGTGTGTGTGCACAACATATATGCATATAAATGCATAACTGTATAACTTTGCATACGTGTGTGCATGGCTTCTACTGCATCTAATTGCATGTCTGTTTTTCTTAGGATGGACAAATGTGCTGCCCTAACGTCAAAATTCTGAAGCACTATCTGAACCACATCCTTCACCACGTCACCGGCAGCTACTCTCGGCTGCACCTGGTCAGGCCCGACCTGCACAGGGTGGCCCAGGACCTGGAGTCGCACTGCGTAAGTAGCCACAGTGCATGGACTCATTTTGGTCAACAGGCCTCTCGCACCAAAAGCACGCATTAATTATCTTTCTGCTGTTTTTTTTTTTGCAGAGCTCCAGCACGGTGGGAATGGAGCACTTTAACGCCTTCACGAAGAACCTGGAAAGGGCTGGAGACATGTACAAGGTAAAAATGTTTGAACAAATGTAAAAATGATAACCGAGCACTTTTCAGCCGGATCTCAGTCTGCACTGAACGGTTGATAGGTTCACATAATAATGAGCTTCATTAAGAGAACAGAGAAGCAGGTGGCTTCAGTTCTCGACTTACACATTGATCTACTTGATATTAATTAAACTAAATAACAGGTCTTCAGATGAATTACTCCTCACTCGTAACTGTGTTGGATCTATATGATTTTCACTGTATTGTAAGTGTTGCAGAATAACACGCTTTGTGTTTCAACCGTGTTTGTTGCTCTCTTCTTTCAGAGCGACTCCACAGCTCACAACAAGGCCATCGGTGAGATTGACATTCTCTTCCACTACCTCTACGAGAGCTGCAGACCCCAGGCCTGAAGCTCCGAAGAGCCGCTGACCGGTCGGCATGCTCCCTCTTGTTTCTGATCTGAAGTGTTTTTGAAGCATTGCTGTTTTCTTATTTAATATGCAAATTGCTATTTATTAAGGTGGTATTTATTTCCTGTATTTATTGTACTATCATTAATAAGTGATGTTTGTATGGACAGTAGACTCACACAGTGTGTGATCTGTGCTGTTGCATGACATTGTAAGGTCGCACACGTGGCCACAAACATGAACTGGCTTGGAATGCAAGTCCAAAGTCAGGGCACTGGAATGTAAATGCATTATAAAAGCATTTTTTAAAGTCTCTTTTATATTTAATTACCAAAAAAAAGTGTTCTTTTTTAAATTAAAAATTAAAAATTGCTTTATTTAAAAATGGATTTCTACAAATGACTTGAATGTTATTGACGAGATCGATATTTTATATTTATTTATTTGCATATTGGCACTGGTTTGTCAGAGATTCAATAAAAGCATTTGAAAAAATCTGATGTCTTTTCATTTGTATAACAACGTGAGGCTGGCGGTTTTATTTGACCACATTCATTTACAAAATATTTACGAAGCCTTAAATTCAAATCTCACATTACAAATCTAACCCCATACTAAATAAGCCCTTATGTCTGTCACACCTATTATAAAGTGAACTGGATTTCCCCCTCATTTTCTGAGCCACATATGTGTTATTTCAAGGGTTAGTAACTTCACTGGGCCTGCAGATGTCATGTTAGATACGTCTGGACAGGTTATTACTCTCCGCTGATTATTACCATACAACAATCTATAACAATTAAAAGCACAATGTTTGACTTCCATAGACTGCATTCATTCAGGCATTCTCTTTCTGACCTTCATCTTGATCCTGAGGAAAGCAGGCGGAAACTATGTAAGTGTGTCAAAACTTTTACACACCATAAACGACGGCGCTTAATGAGAACAGTGTGGTGCGTCTTGCAGAGCTATCGGTGCTGTATTGGGGTCACTGAGAAAAATAACATGAAAGTATCCACTATAAAATCCAGCAGGAGGAAAATATTTACACACTGAGGCAGCATTCTAGCCATTTATGAGATGCAGTTGTGTGCTTGAGCTTCAGGAACAAGGAACTGTGAGCCTGTTTTTTTTTATTTTATTTATAGTCTAGTGAACTTTATGAAGTACATAGGCCTTCCATTCAGATTTCAAGTTCCTGGGAATTTCGGGAAACATTCAGCCGGCAAAACAAAGTGATCAACATTTATGATCCACAAAGAGTGGTCTCACTTCCTTTAAGGACAAGACTGTAAATGGCATGACTCTGCAAAGTCTGCAAGGCGTGTATCCGTGTGTTCAAAAAGTGACTTGGTGAGGCCATGCAGAAGAATTGTGCTCTCTTGCTTTAAATCCGTCTTCCAGGAAAGACATGAATGAAAGGGAAAGTCATTTTTCCTGCTTTGACTTTGCTCCATTTGACTTTGGTCCATATGGGGAAGTAAACCAGGCTCTTCTGGCCAGCAAGGCCGAGGCAGTGTCATGCTCACCTAGACGTAACAGTTTGATGATATTTCATAGTAAAATATCTTAAACTGGATCTCAATTACATATTTCAAGTGTACAAAATAAGAGTCAGGCATTTGGAAAATGACCTCATATTGAATCTGCATCGCGAGGAACCCGGTCACTGCAGGATTCAGACCGGGTTCTTCACCATTGTGTTTAGTTTCACATGGTCAAAACGCCAGTAATGAGTGAGTGAGCTCAGACACGCAGCCATGGTACTGTGGTACATTATTATTTTTTTTTGCAGATTATTTTTTTACCTATGCACTGCTTACATTTATAAGACATTCTTTTAGTGTTCATGTGTGTAATAGCAATAAAAACTAGTGAGGGGTCATCAATTTGCCAAGTACGGCTTTTGTTTGAAAAGATTTTCAGCTTTATAAAGCAAACTTTAAAGGCTCTATTTTATTTGAATAATTGAATGGACAGTCATGTCATATGTAATTGTGTTAATGGTTGTCACATAAAGGCAAATTCAATACAGCTTAGTTTGCAAATGTGGATTGTACAACCTGTTGGACACTGTTTACATGCTACGTTCTACTCTTGTGTCAGAAAAGCTTGGCAGATGAGTCCCCTCCCCCCCTATTTTGGGACCTTTAGCATTTTCTCAGGAATCTCAGATTCTCTTCACAGTGAATACATTTGGTTTCCTTTATCATTACTATGATTTTATTATGATTCTAATTGTGACGATGATGAATAATATTAGCATTTATAGTAGTATACCTTTTTATAGACAAAATAATTAAATATGGAATTAATTAATTAGAATATCATAAAGTCTAATAAACCAGGGGTCACCAACATGGTGCCACCAAAGGCCACATGAGTAGCCCGCGGACCTGTTCTAAAAATAGCACAACCCACTGGTGAGCAGCGTCTAGCATTTTCATCTAACAGTTAGCATTTTCATCTAACAGTTACATCTAAGTACCTTTATCAGAAAAATGAAAGTCAGAAAGGTTGGTGAACCCTGGGTATATACTAGTCTGTGAGCCAGTGAGGTGTAGATCAGTGGAAGTACAATTCCTTGTTTACACACGGGGGACAATAGAGCTGCAACAGCGTGGATGCCTTCCATTCCGAAATGAGAAAGCCAACACCACGCTTGACACCTGAGCTAAGTAAACTTCCTGGTTTATGTGAGAGTGAGAAAGTCCAGAGTGATGAAAGGAAAATCACAGTAATGAAAGGAGGCAAGAAGTGGAAGAGTTTCCTAATCCCCCCCATCTAACTTGTTGGTCTAACCTGTAGTCTTATCTAGATGGTAAAATATTTGTCTAATTTTAGATTATAACTTTGTTAGAAATGAGTTCAGTGGTATTTTTAGTATCTGTTGGCCCCACCCTGCAGGTAAAGCTTACTGCTACTGGTTAAAATCAGGTTTTCCAGGCACCGGAACCAGTGCGGCATTTCTTCTGTTACATCATACTGAGTATGGGAGGGACACTGTGTCTCTAAACTCTTTCCTTGGTGGCTTCTGAGGACGCCTCCCCCAAAATTTCCTCTGACGTTTTCCACCACCTATAGAATAAACAAAAAACTCCGTGAACAGGAACTTTGAACATATTTTTATGGACTTGCAGGAAAGAGACGCTGATATAGGGATAGGTTTGGTGTGGCATAGTACAACCCATAATATTCCCATTCAGTAAAAGAAAGGCAATATACAGTCATGAGTATGAATACCATATAAATGACAGATTTCAATGATCTTTATTGAACTTTTATTATAATTTCTATAAGGATGTTCCATAATACATTTTGCACACACCACCTTTTATTGGTCTCACATGTGCAGAGGTATGTCATAGAGGATGTGTGCTTTGGTGCCAAACTTTTGCATTTTGCTTAATGTTGACATAGTTTCCGTTTGTAAGTGACCTCATTAGTTTGCTTCTTTTTTGCACAAATGAAAAAAAAAATAGCATCATAAGCATGGTGATTTCATGCTGTACGTTTATAAGTGCACGTTTCGTGAAAAATGAACTACTCAGCTCTCTTAAGGTTTTGAATTGTGTGATCTTCAAATCCCAGCAGTCATGTGTGTTTTACCCATGGTCTCTGAGCGGTCGAGCACTAAACCATGACCACTAGGCCCACCGTCAAGTACACTGACACCCTGACTGCTGAAGTGAGTGCTCCTCTCACGCCCCACTGACTCATACCCTGACAAACACGCGTCTTTGCAAGGAGGTTCTTGTTGGAACCCTGTCGGTAAGTTGTCTATCTGGGTCAGCTCTGTATTCAGTCTGGTGGGTGGGTGACCTGATTTAGGAAGATGGCAGAAGTTGGATTACACAATCATTTGGCTGAACGTTTCAGTAAATGTCAATGAGTTTGAATGGGCAGAGCCAGTTTGGAGCAGGGTTTTACACATGCAGATGTAGCTATCTTCATAAAACACACAACTGTACCACAAGAAATGGGTGAGTCAGTAGCACGATTCCTGACACCCAAATCTCTAAAGCAGAAATCTCTGTACTCAGCAAAATTTCACTGTTCCTTCAGACGTAGCTACTGTATGTTGTACAGTAAAATAGCTCCGGCCACAAGCGCTCAAATATTTTGCACGTTAAGTAGAACTTGCACACTGGAAAAATCTACGTGTATTTACTGGTATACAGTAGAGAACGTAATTACATCACAAAACCGTCTCGATATGTTTTTCTGGCCGTGTGGTTATGGAGTAGCACCTCTGATATTTGTTCTAATGGACATCTAGTCAGATGGTCAGAAAAAATACATAGTGTGACCTAGAGTGTCTCCTGAAAATGTCTTGAAGGATCTTGTTAATATACTTTCTCCATATCTTGACCACCAGTAGTATATAGATTATCCCATTTACTTTCAATTTACAAAATCTATATAATATTATAAGTATTAATAGTCCAATGTTTTGCTTTAACTGGTTTACAGAGAATACATTCCATCACATTTAGAATTCGGTGCTGTTCTTATTTCTGTGCTACTTAAAACTTAAATCTAAATTTGTGCATATTATATAGAAATGTATAATATTTATACATCTACCTTATATAATGATAAAATTAATTATAGACACATATATTACTTTGTATATACATACACACATTTACACACACACACAAACACATACATATATATGCACTTGTGTGTGGTTGTGTGCGTGTGTGTGTGTCTGTATGCGTGTGTGTGTGTGAATGTGTGTATGTACATGCTAAAGCTAAAATAGCATGCGTAGTTGCATTGCGTGTTCTTTTATAAACAGTTTACTAATTCTTTTCCAGTACATGATCAGAGCAAAAGCTGTATTATGTGCAGGAAATGTGGGCTGCACAGGAGCGTAAGTGTGCACTCAGATTAACCTATATTCTCTCGCTTCAGTTAAGAGCTTGTGGCCGGCAGGGGCGCAGCACAGAGACACCATGCTGAGGGAATTCTTCAGGCCCCAGAGGCTGAGCCTATAAAAGCCATGAAACATCACCTGCCCCACACACCTCACTGTGTGCTGGTCACACTGGTCTCACGTAACCTCTGCTCCGCTCTGCTCTGCCACGATGCGCTGGACGATCCTGACTCTCCTGTCCCTGGCAGCTCTCATCCGCTCCTGCCCAGCTCTGAAGAGGAAGAGGTACGAGCAGGTGGACTGTCTGGTCAGGCGCATCAATCCACAGATGATCAAGGACATGCTGCGCACTTTAAAGGACATCAACAAAGTTGTGCCTGTAAGTATGGGAAGAGGATAGGGCTAGGTAGGTGAAAGAGGTGACGGAGAGGTGAAAGAAAGTCCAAAATGAATAGGCATTCATGACTAATGATCTTTACTTCCTCTAGAATGTCAACAAAGGCCAGAGCAGACACCAGAGATACGTGCCCAGATTCTTTATGAAGGTAAGCAAAACAAATGAAGTATTTAATTTAATGTCTATATCATTTCGTTTTTGTTGTAGTTTCAGTGCAATTTAATGTACTAAGGCTGACAATATAACTGATGTTAGATGTTTGCCTTATTACTCAGTTATAGGAGTGAGCATAGACTTCACAATTAAGGGCTTAGTGGGAGGATTGCATGAATCGATATGTAATCAAATGTAGTGACAGTGTACTGATGTGATATCTTGATGTCAATTGTCCTTAGCAGAAGACGCTGAATGTCGCTGGGCTCAACAAGATTCTGGGAATCTATGAGGATCATGTCTTCAAGAAGCTGTGGAACAGTGACGTGAAGGACCCCGATAGGTTCACACATGCCTTTATGAGACTCAAAGACAACATGGAATATTGTGTGAGTACCTGATCTCCTCTGCAAAGTTTCAAAACTGTAATGCAGCCAGTCAGAGTCTGTAGGAATCAGCAGGTGCTATTATGTCTTATACTTGAGCCAAAAGAACCTGTGGCAACACATAACAGATGCACTCACATATATGGAGAGATAGCACTGCGTGTCTTATTATAACTAATAATGTCTTATTTGTTGCCCCCTTAGAAGGACCACAATCACGCAACAATTGCTCCCAAAATACACAAGAAATTGAAGGACATGGAAGAAAACTTCAAGCAGGTATGAAAGGTCCTTCCATTATTTTTGAAACATGTGTTTTATAGTGACTTGTCATGTAAGTTATTTGTAAAGTTATCAGGGATGTCATTTAGCTCCTATGGGCCGTGGTGAAAACCAGACAAAATATTTAACCCCACCACCCATCCCAACGCATATGAAAACGATTGACGATAATTAAAAAAACCCTGAAATGTTATGTGCCTGTTTACTCACTACTGGCTTTACACTTTACATATTCTTTACCTCAACCATGTGGGTGCCCTAATGTGGGTCAATGTCACAGCTATAATGTGTTGTGCTTCTAAGTAAGTGATGTAAAAGATCCAGTAAAGATTTTGGTTTTATTTATTATCCTGCAATTACAGACTCCTGTGTTACTGTGCTGACGCAGATTGATACCCAGCTACTAAGCTTGACCACTGATCTGACATAGGGGACACAAAGTGGGGTTCATTTGTTTGTAACTTTAGGTCAGGAATCTGGCGCTCCAGTCCTGGAGGTTTGGGTGTACAGCCCAGTTTGGTTGTTCCCCTTTTGGTATAAATGTACTAAATCTGGTTGAAACAAGGATATCATTAAACTGTGCTGGACAGCCACCCTTCACGGAATCCATGACATGCAGCATCGAATGGACAGATCATAATAAAGGCCTGCGTTAGTGGAGATGCATGAATAACTGTGTGTTTCTGTCTTTGGCAGCTGAGACCAGATGAGCTGTGGAACGCACTGGGAGATTTCCAGACAGTACTCAACTGCATCAGCCTCTATATAGATAAAAAAATGTGGCACAACAAATACCCCAGGCCTTCTCACAATTAATTAAACACACACACACACACACACACACACGCACACACACACACACACACACACACACACACACACACCCACACACACACACACACACACACACACACACACACACAC
>JBBPDE010237409.1:0-12249 GCA_037974605.1 Nannopetersius ansorgii | reverse complement strand
ACACACACACACACACACACACACACACACACACACACACACACACACACACACACACACACACACGCACACACCTTTCTATCTTCATTTATCTTATCTCCCTTTATCCTAGTCTCCTGACACTGCCGGATCCAGATCAAGAGGGAATAAAGAGCCAAAGTTCAGAAAATTACTTAAAACCTAAAATACTCATAAATAGAGTATTTTTTAGATGGATTGACAGACAGACAGATGTATCATACAGAACTATCATTTGAAATACAGAAGGACATTAGGATGAATAATAAAATACAGTTTATATAAAAAATAATCCTTTACGACGGTGTTAAAGAAGAATTCTACTAATTATTCACATTAAATGGTTAAATTGTGTCAGTTACGTAAATAACGTCAATCTGAGTGGATTTGGTGTGAAATGGTCCATCCTTGTTCACTCTTGGTGGTGAAGAGTACCAGATGTCTGACTGCAAAAACGATTACATTAAATAGTTATGGTTGCACCGTGTTTTGAGAAAATGTTAGACCTAAAACTAAACCCTTTCATGGTACAGGCATACATGTAGGGCGTCATGGGGCAAAATAGTAGTTTAGTTTAGTCTAGCCATAATTGTACCATCACCAACATCCATATAAACACACAGACAACCGTGGAGCTTCACTGGTGGGTGTGGATAGTAAGTAAAATTTCTAGATTTGTGGTTGAGATGTCTGGTTCCAGGGTCATTTAATATAGAACCCACTCTGAAGGACTTTACACATTACCCATAATAATATTGCTAATCAATAGGTCTTTAAACTAAAACACAAGGAAATAAGCTAATCTGGAAAACTGAATGAGTCGTAATGGCTGGAAAGAAGTCACACCTCCTTTTGCATGTCATCTTAAACTTATTGCAAATACTTTTAATGGAAGTGTATCTTATTTAAAGTAAAAGAACAAGAACAACAAAAAAGAAACAAAAAAATTAAAGGTTCAGTGAATTGACCGTTAACATCCTTAGTGTTTTTAATTCACAGTCAAGTTCTTCACAGTGACCCGAAACAGTTCAGTGACCACAGCGTGACATTGGTGGATATTTCACCTGGTCCACACGGCTCCCACACCCAAAGCTACCCATACACACACACATACACACACACCCCCCTGAATATACACTACTGTGTACCTTCAAAAATAATATTTAAAAAACATTTGTGCTTTGTTGATTTTTATATTAATATTATTAAATAAAACTAAATCGAATACATTCAAATACCATTACACTAATACACTAGTGATTTTATATTCGGTAAATCATTGTGTTCCTTGTGGAAGTCCAGTATTGCTTGTAATTTCCATCAGAAACCTGGTTTGACTCAATTAAATTAAATGAGTTTCACAAACAAAACACAAACAAACAAAAGGAATCTGGAACTGAACCTGCGTTCTCCTCACCAGCTCACACAGTATCAACTACTTTCTACAAATAAAACAAACCTTGATACTTTTTACTGATTTCTTGTTTGCTTGTATTTATTCTAATGTTAACACACACACACACACACACACACACACACACACACACACACATATATATATACACACATATATATATACATATATATCATCAGTTATATGAGCAATGGGCTTCTTTCTGCCAGCAAAAACACGGCTAAATATTAGAATAAATGCAAACAAACAAGCAAACAGTTCAAAGTATTTCTTTTTTTGTAAAAAGTAGTCAATATTTTGTGAGCTTTTTTAGAAGAACACAGGATGGGTTCCATGTTTCTGCTCAGTGCCTCCAGTGATTGGGTGAATTAATACAATTCCATAATCAACACCTAATTTAATCTACATAAGCAAAAATAGCCAAACCAGGGATCTGATGGAGCTGCAAGTAAAACTGGGCTTCCATGAGGAAATGGTTAAGTGAACACTTTGTCACATATAAAACCACCATTTACTGTATTAATGCTGTTTGTATTTGTTGTAACGTAAGTGTTTTAACACAAACTTAACACTACTGCCCAGTAGTAAACAGCTTTTAAGAATAATTTTCTCAGGTGCATAAGACTTTAGCACAATATTGTTTATATATATATATATATATATATAGTGTTCTTCTTTAATGCCAAAACAAAACTGTGCTAAAGCACATACCTGAGTCAGAAAGGTCCCACCAGCTCCTGGAGAAACTTTCACTTCTCTGAATCCCACCACTCTGTTCTCCACTCAGACAAAGCAGGTTACAAAAGGCCCAGCTGAAGGTCAAGATGACAATTAAGGACCAGACTAGCCTGGCCTCAGGTCAGGGCCTGGTGGGGAGTGAGGAAGTGAGGCGGTGGAGTGGACACACCTGTGGCTGGAAGGAAATGGAGAGAAACTGGCTGCACTTCTCTCCGAAAGCAAACATTAACTGATCTTTGGACTCAAGGGAAGGCCAATTAAACACAGGCTGAACGAGTGACGTGGACCAAAATATAACCGACCTCACTGGCCACTTTATCAGAAACAGCTACCTACAGTGGCAGTGGCCTAGTGGATAAATATCTTGCCTGTGAACCCAGTGTCTTGCCTTTCTACCATTTAATCCTTGAGCAAGACATCCTCATGCTTGTGTGTGCATTTCTGCTCACTGCTAGTATACAGTACTTGTCAAAATACTGTATTCATCCAGACTGTAGCTATTGTTGATTGCACTAAATGTTTACACTTTGTTGTCTTGTCCCGTCTAATTGTATTGTTGCTCTTGTGTTTCTAGCAAACTTTTGTGTCATGCCTGCATTTCTGGTCTTGTGTTGTCCTGCTCTTTTGTAGTACCATGGTCCTAGAGGCACGTTATCTCATTTCATTGTGTATTGTCACACAGGCGTGCAGCAATTATACAGTCTTTATACAACTGAATGTTAGTTCATTGATTCAATGGGAATCTTAAACCATTTTTAGGTCATACAGTAAATATTTGAGTTTTAAAGAATGTAGACACTGCTATTTTCTAACAACCTTTTAACAATATTTTTCATTAGTTTTAAATGTATTAATGGTTTGATTTGGAATGAGCAGTGTTCCCAATGCATTTGCAAGTATGGAAAAAAAGCTAAGTATTTTAAAGATTTTATACACAGGTTTATAAAGATTTTTTAAAACACAGCTAATATGCTGAAGCTGACTGTATGTTTTAAGGGGATCCAAACAGCAAATTAAAAGAGCCCATTTCATGCAAAAAGCCCAACATGCTGGCTGATAGTCAGTATATTCCATATGTGGAAACGAATGGTACTTTTCTACCGGCACAAATAACCATGACATACCATTTTTCACTACAAATAAAGCAAACTGAACTCGAAGGCAGAGCAGAAAAAAAGGCACTGATTACATCACTGCTTTCTGACTGGTCAGAATATTCTTATAACAACTGAAAAATTTGGAAAGAGACCATTTTGTGTGAACCCCCCCCCCCCCCAAAAAAAACAATAGAGATAAAAAAAAAACAGGGAAGTCGATGAAGAACAAGCAATGCTGTCTTTTTGGGATGAAGATAAATTTCAGTGGGAGTTTTCTATAACACTAAGCATTTTATCTTTATTTTTTATCTGTGAGAAACATGAAGGCGAACTGGGAGAGGTTTTCATTACACGGCTTAAGAAAGCAGAGAAAAAAAAGAGAATACTCAAGTCTATAAATGAAAAAAGACAATAATAAAAGCAGCTCTGACAGAAAAACGTTCTGCTTGTTCGACTCCAAGGACGCAGTTTTGGGACGACCGGCGATAAACTGAGAGGAGAGAATTGAGTCAGAAACTGTAAAACTTCACATTTACAAATGTATATATGCACATTCAACCTACAGCAATTTAGCCCCACCCACTCATGCTAAAGTTAAAAGGAATGCTTCTGCCCACACAGGCACACCACAGATCAGCCAATCAGAGACAAGGACATCAATCTTAACGGTAGAGAAACGGTTTAAGTGATAAATCAATGTCTAATTATTACTAAATTGTAATAAAATAGTCACACCAACTCAAAATTCCTTTAAATATTTTATTAAAAAAGTAATTTGTTGGAGGTAATGATCACACGAACACAATATATGTTTTTCTTTTGTTTTTGTTTTTTCAGTGACAGCATAGAATATAAATAAAACTCCACAACCCCAAACATGTGGTTTAAACAGACATGTTGCATCACATGCTTTTTTTCGGTCATTGTTTTAATCTTTTAGTGCAAAAATTTCACAAGTTCTAAAAAATACATTTACAAAAAAAAGTGAACACAAATTGGCACGAGGAATATTTATATTTACAATGAGTGGTAGCTTCATCCTCCTCAAAAAAGAAAAAAAAAACAAACAAAAAAATTGTCACAGTAACAGTGTATTTACAGTATAAAGTATGAAAGTGAGTCAAACACATAGACGTGCAGTGGTTGTTACACATCTCCTAGTTTTCCATGACAATTGGCAAGAGACGTTTTAAACAAAGGCAGTGTTTCGTATATATTAAAAAAATGACTTTTTTAATAAGATAATTTAAGCTTCATATGGTGAGCATTTTGCACATTTCTCGGCTTGCATGATGACATTTCAGTGTAAAACTTGAAAAAAAGCACATACAGTAATACCAAACTGGAGAAAAACAACAATAAAGGGAAATACAAACACAAATATTGCTCTTATAAAGACAAACTTTGCACAAAAATGGAAGAAAAGTAACAAATTGGAGACAATAGAATACACAGAAGCATTTACTTCACATGACAACAAAACAATAAAAACAAGATTCAGTTGAAAGTGGGCAATTTCAAAACGGAAGCTAAAATAAGGCCCCTCAGTAAGTAAGATTGTGGTTTTGATATATGGTGACCATTTGTGCATCGCCTAGATCCATGTGTAGTGGCTATTTACACCAGATGCACACACACACACACAGATTCACTCACAGCACACGACAATAGCCCTCTTCCCACAGTGAACACTTAAGAGAAAACTGAGTTAAAAGGACCAGTACAATCAAACCAGCATGATATTCATACATTTTGTGTCATATTTTACACTTGTGAAGACTTTGGGAGTGTTTTGACATCAAGCCAAAAGTCCAACCAAAAGAAGTTTGCTAATAATGAATGTAAGGTGATGATATTTCAACCATGACACTGACAAAACCACGTCATGGCAGGTTATGTCTCTTAAAAGTCTCAAGCCACCTCTCATTTCTTTATACTTTGCTTTGAATCGACTTGTTGGTGCAAAAATACTGCCTCTCAAACTGTCTTATTTTTATCATACTGAGTAGATTAAATAAAATAAAAGGGAACAGTGTTTTACAGGGTGCCCAGGTGTTCCAACCACTCAGCATTCAGCACCACCAATAAACTGATCACCGCCTGATCCTCTGGAATCATCTGCACCGGTTTCTTCACTGGTTCAGGACTTAAGTTAGATGTGCTTTGTTCTGCTTGAATGGTTCATATGTAGGTCACTGTGTGTCTTAATAAACAAAAAACATTCCTCTGAAACTGATTCAGAGATTAGACTGAAAATGAGAGACTTTGGAAGTCCTTCAGGATGCCTGGAGAACTGTTCCTCAAGAAAACATTAAAAATACAAGAAAGTCTGAATCATTGGCAGCAAAATATGAAGAAAAGAAGGGCTTAAGACATTTGCACAGCAGTGTAACAGTCGTGATTACAGTTAACTGTAATGACAGATGCTACAATGATGCAATTCCAGTTTGTCACATGCTAAATTAAAAACTTGACATCAAATATTGATTTGACATCAAATATTGATTTGTCATAAATACTGACAGTGCTTACACAACGCTGTTATAATCAAAATTTTTTATCTGCCATGACATCTATGACATATTTATGACATGTTTATGCAAAGTTGTAGTGTTATCACTAGTATTGCTGTGAATATAAGGTTCATATCATGGTATCACACCCGTTATTGTGTTTTTCTTTCTTCCTTCCTTCCTTTTTTTTACTCAAGTACCACTAAAGACAGCACACCACAGTAACAGCAGTGAATTTGATGGCAAGCTCCATGGCAACCATATTGAAACTGTCCAAACAAGCTTAATAACTCCAAGCTCCTCAACTCCACTGTTCTTGACAAGTAAATTGATTGGATTTATTTCTGACCATTTCTATTGGTCTCTAAACAAAAAAAAAGGAGTTACGATATTTTGATCTGTCAACGGTAAGACATATGAGCATCTATTTCGGATAGAAGGCTCTCTTAATGCTCGCTCTCTCTCTCTGGGGTGGAGGACAGAAGGACCTTCAACAGTACAGAGCCTGCAGTCTGGAAGGCACACAGTTGGTTGTCAAAATACATCATGAATTGCTCTCACAGTGAGGTGATACAGGTGCTTGGTGTTTACTTGGAGCACAACACAGTGTCTAAACACCCTTAAACTACTGGTGAAACAAAATACAGACATGGTGCATAAACAAAATAAGGCATTTATACAAATGGCAAGGGGGAGGTTTTATAAAAGTGCACAATAAAAAAACAGGGGCCCTATATGCTCTACTGTTTGAGGCATATCTGGCACACAAACAAACAGAATTATGCAAAAGTGAGTGAGAGTGAAGGAGTAGTTCAATATCGTGTGGTATTTACTGTATAATCATGTCATATCAAAACCTTGTATCCTTGGTATTTCCGTATCAATAGGACATACAGTGAGACACGATTACGTGACTGTAATCATATAAGATGATAGCTTCTTAGCTAACTGAATGTTAGGGGTGGCTGTGAGTAATGTTCAGTTATCGGATGTCTGTTAACACATTCAGAGGGCAGTAGTGAGTAATATTTGGTTAATAAATCCAACGCCTTTAGAGGGCGGCAGAAAGTTTGTTTTTTATATATAAAAAAGAGTAATGTTTGCTAATGACACTTTAGAGGGTGGGAGAGAGTAATATTTCCTTTCACATTAATAGCCCGTTAAGAGGTGGAAGAGTAATGTTTGTTTATTTGATCATAAGAACTTCAGAGGGTGGTGGTGAATGTTAATTACAAGGTTGTGCTATGACAGAGACACATACACATGTATTTGCGTGTGTCTGTGTGTGTGAGAGAGAGTGAGAGAGAGAGAGACAGAATGAGAGAGAGAGAGATCACATTAATAAAAAGTGAAGCTCCTCAACAAGCGGCTGACAAACAGGAAATTACAAAAATTGGTAGAAAGGAAGAAAGACATCACTGAAGACTCGTCCTCTTCCTCAATATCACAGGACACTGGACAGAGTGCTATTGAAAGTCCTTCTCCTTAAATCCCCCCTTTGATCAGCAGCATTTTCCTTCATTACCTGACAGATCTGTCATCCGTTCCAAACAGAGTTCCCTCTGTTTCCTCATCTCCCCTCCTCCGCTGAACGCGTTTCTGACTTCAGTTTGACGAACTCTTTGGCCACTTCGTCTCCAGAGCGCTGGGACAGGATGCGCATCACGGTGAGGCCCGTGTCGTCCATGTGCACCTGCGACCCCAGCGGGCACCAGCAGGCACAGCTGGCCCTCTGAGCTACATCCCGCAGCTGGATCACTGCGATGCCCACCACGCGGTCCGCACGACCAAAGCAGTAATCCTTCACACACAACTGTAGCTCGTAACTCTCCGGCCCGTCCTCGTTCCCCAAAATACTGTAATTTACACACAAGACGTCTGAAAAAAGGTCCTTTTTTAAACTTGCTAAGCCTTACTAACCACTTACAGTCTGAACACCCCATCACTCTCATATAAGGGGACAAAATATACCTGTGTGAGTTTTTTGTTTGTGCATCAGCGTCCAACAATAAAATTTGACAACCTGTTACTTTGTATTTTTCATGTATTTGCTCTGGTTGTGCCACCTTACTGCAGAGCAGCTAAATATCTCATCAGGGAGATTATCTTGATGCTGGTGTCACTTGTTTGGCATTCAACAGGATGATTGTTTGTTGTACAGCAGCACAAACTGTGGTTGCTATAATAATGGTGCAGTAGTAGTTATGAATGAACAAGGGGGGCATGATGAAAACTACATAAATATGATTTATAAAGGTGTGTAAAGAAAACAACTGCTTGGCAGACTCATATACTGGTGTTACTTTTACATGTGTCAGGTGGCTCAATATTTGATCAAATTGAAAAGATCTGTTTTACAGCATCAAAACAGTGAGTGTGTGCTTCTTAGTTGTGTGTGTTGTACTCTTGAGTGTCCTGCACGGTGCATTAGTGCGATTTAGTTCTGAATTGACTGTCAAATGTGACAAAGTATGAAGTTTTAAGGGTAAAGATGAAGGCATATCAGCTGTAATCTTGAAATGCCATTAACGTGCAGTGTTCTGTCGACAGATAATGGTCCAAAACACATAGGTGAGACAGTACACTAGTCCGGTGGCGCAACCGTGTGATGCTACGCACTTACATTTACATTTACATTTACGG
Source organism: Nannopetersius ansorgii (assembly GCA_037974605.1). Taxonomy (NCBI): domain Eukaryota; kingdom Metazoa; phylum Chordata; class Actinopteri; order Characiformes; family Alestidae; genus Nannopetersius; species Nannopetersius ansorgii. The sequence goes on along the minus strand of JBBPDE010237409.1, from coordinate 3,826 downwards.
CATTTAGCTTAAAGGTTAAATGTGTTCTCTGTAGATGCACTTATTGCTTGTTTTATTTATTGTGTTCATCTCCTCTGTAAATGTTTATTATCAGTGAAACAGATGTATTTGTTTTCATTTACTCACAAGTGGAATGTCTCATTGAATTTTGGCGCCCAGCTGTTGTTCTTGGACTTGGTGGTGAACTTGCGTTTCTTGTCGCTGAGGTGTGGGCCAATCATGGTGATCTCCACAAAGGGCCGGAACATTCCTGATGTCTGCCACTTCAGGTCGTTTGCCGCCACCACTGTGATTGGATGCAAAGCAAAAAGGATTGGATTAGATCACACAGGTCAACATAGAGCTGGGCGATATGACCTAAATATAAAATCTCTGATTTTTTCACAATATATCCGATTTTCGATTTGAATCGATTTTCCCCTCCCCTCCTCAAAATCAAACTACAGATGACAAATAAATGGTTCAAAACAAGTTTTAACTTCATTTATTTATTTAACTTTAGGGTTAAAGTTCAATCTAACATGTACTTTGGGTCTAAAACTTTTAGCATGTTAATGAATCCTGGCTTTTTGGTCACGCGCTGCCGTATCAAGTTACCTGGGAACACAGGTAATGAGGTCTCTCCCGGTCTGTATATGTGGTTAAGAGCCAAAAGAGCAGAATCTTCTTAGTGATCTGATCCAAATGATCTGACTCATTAAAAAGAGCCGACATTCCCATATCTAATCACGTGACGGTGTAGTAAGAATGGTAGACTTGGGTTTTGAGAGTATCTGCACATTATGAGATGTCACTTTTCTTGTACTTTTATTTTAATTTCTCTTGGTTGAGAGGTGATCGACATTGAGGACCGAAATGAAAAACTAGCCGCAAAATAAATAATCTAGTCACATTGGTGACCATTTTAGTCGCCATCTGGAGCCCTGACTGCAGAGAGTGGCTGTGCTGCTTAAGCTGTCGGACACAGGACAGGTTTGGTCTGTGTCTGACGGCACGAAACTGAACCAGTTCCATATTACAGATGTAATAAGACCTTTCTTGGGCACACACACTGCTACAGTGTTTGGGTGTGCCACGCTAATCTCCCCGTGTAGAACGGTGCATCGCATTAGTGGCAATTTTGGTGCTTGCATTTAAAATAAGTAATAAATTCAATTTTCATAAAAACATGGCCACCTCTCATTTTTTTTTTGTAATCATAAGAACCACTTTTTGAATTATGAGTAATATTAGATTTGCAATAGATTTGCATGTGGTTTTCAATCAAGTCACTTTCTCAATATTTTCAGGGTAAAGTCAGATTTTTTAAAACTGCAATTAAACCTACAACCTGAAATTACAAAACTTCGGGATGGTATTTCAGGCTTGCAACACATTCCAAAAAAGTGACAGTGAAACAATTCCTTTCCGCAACACATTTTAGCACTGAGAATCTAAAATGTTTCAAAATGTTTCAAATGATATTTTGTCCCACTGTTGATTTTATGAAATGTAATTTAATCTCTACTTTTCTTTATGGAACTTGCTTTGTTCACAAAAAATGAGAAGCATGGTGTTAAGAGTGACCTTCACTGGAAGTAAGGGGCCTAGCCACAACCCTGAAAAACAAGTGTGTCCCAATACCTTTGGGACTTCATATAAATGTAGCGTATAGTTCAGAACTAAAGTAAGACACTTTAGGCATCTAACATGTCTCAGCTGATCGGCTGCATCTATAGTAAAGACTAAACCGTGTACATTAAGTGAAATGTCACTGTAATACTGACTGCCAATCAGAAGTTTCATTAGTTATAAACCAGAAATGGACCAACATCCTCTGCGGTGGCTGTCGTCATTTAGATGGACAGATTTATCAGACACTAAAGATCATTTAATTTTACAAAAAGCCCTGAAGTGGTTTACTGGACAGTAGACTCACCTTTCACTGTGACCTTGTGCTCCCCTGTGCCTGGGTGTGTGAACAGGTCAATCTGGATAGAGACCTCTCCCACTGGTTTGTCCACACCTGAGCCTGAAACCAAACACACCCAGAGACAGATTCAGGCAAAGCAAAATTATTTATATATTTAAATTATTTCTAGGAGTGGTAGAGATCTGGCCGCACAGATTAGGAATGGCTGTTTCTAATAAACTGTTGAGTGAGTAGACAGAAAAGGCAGGTGTTTCTAATAAAGTGGCAAGTTAGTGGAAGAGCAAGGGAGGTGTTTCTAGCAAAATGGCCCTATACGATGATGAGGAGTCTCAGAATGTGACACAGGTAAGGATTTGGCTTCAGGAGTTAAACATTTCATTACTGTGATTGAACATCTGTGGAAATTCTGAGACTGTGTGACACCAGTAACGCTCACCTGTCCTATAAGAGGGAGAAAGAGACATGGAGGGAGAGAGAATATGTAGGGGTTGCTTTCCCTCTCCGTTTGTCTTCTCCTCCATGTTCTTTTTCCCCCCACTTCCTTTCTCTTTTTCTCCCCCTTTCTTTCTCCTCACTTCTTTTTCTAACTACCTCTCTCTCGCTCTTTTCCTCTTCCTTTTTTCAATTTTTTTCTCTCTCCCTCTCCTTTCTTTTTTTCCTCACTTCCTTTCTTTCCAACTTTGTCTTCACTTTTCTCTCTTATTTGCTTTCTTCTTTTCCTGTCCTTTCTTCTTCTTTCTACCCCTTTCTCTTTTTCTCACATGCTTTCATCTCCTTTTTTTCCTTACCATTTCCTACCTTGCTTTCTCTTTCCCCCCACCCTTTTGATCACTCCTTTTCTAACTTGCTTTCTTTTGCTTTTTTTCTATTACTCTCTCTCCTCCTAATCCTTTTCACACTTGCTTTCCCCGATTTTCAAGACCTTCATCTGCCTTATAAGCTCCACAACATCAACAGAACATTTGAGTGCTTATGTTTTGTTTACTTATATGAATCTCATGTTTTCGACTGTTGCATTATTTTACTGATTAACTGTCATTTTCATCTGCTGGAATAAAAAAGGCCCAGAAAAAGCTTTCCTGTGTTAAATGCATGCCTTGTATGACCAGCCCCATGTGTAGTCAGGATCAGTGATTAGAAATGATGAAGGGAAGACAGTTTAACTGGTCTGGGCTTAGCACCTACCCCTGCATGGCTGGACTCTCTCACTAGAAGTTATCCTCATTCCCTTCCCACCATGCACTGGGGCAGAAAGAGTGATGGAAGCACAATGCAGCAGAGGAGAAAGCAGCAAAGGAATAAACAGGACAGGAAAATATGAGACAGCAGAGATTTTTGGCAAAGAACATAGACACAAACAGCCCAAAGAGTCTGAAGAGTGTCAGTAAACAACATGATGCTGAAACATCTCTGCAACAAACTAGCTCTAGCGACCTCTGGTGGCCATGTGTGAATGCTCACTGTCTAATTTACAGCTCCCAGTAAGTCATACTGTGTCCTAAACCGCACCCACAAGTCTGATCCACCTTGATAAAGACCTGGATGTGGTCTGAGTTTTACAGAGATTTGGGTGACTAATGAGTCCAGTTTCTCATAATTCTACAAATGAAGAGACAAGAAAGACAAAGCAAGCGTGTGTGAGTGAACGATAGAGAGAAGTAGAGAAAGGAGAGAAATAAAGAAATAGAGAAATATATAAAGAAAGGAGAGAGAGAGAGAGAGAGAGAGAGAGAGAGAGATTGACAAATATCTATAGGGAGGGAGGTAGAGAGAAAAAGAAAGAAAGAGGGGAAAAAGGAACAGAGAAAGAAGAAGGAGAGGGATACATAGAGAGAGGGCGAGATAGAGAGAGAGAGAGAGAGAGAGAGAGAGAGAGAGAGAGAGAGAGAGAGAGAGAGAGAGAGAGAGAGAGAG